>CM042393.1:44216664-44383957 GCA_023634145.1 Thymallus thymallus
ATGCCAACCAACGATTTACTAACACATTTAAATGTGCCTGTAAAGTATAATTTGTGTCAGTGATTTCCCATATGGTCTAGCGGTTAGGATTAATGGTTTTCACCCAGGTGGCCTGGGTTCAACTCCTGGTATGGGAATTATTATCTTCTTTTGCAGGCTCTTGTTCAACTTCAGATCCCACATTTTAATTTTAGCCAGTTTCACACAATAGAACAATAATCCCTCAGTAGCAGGAAATTAGAGTTATTATGTAGATAATAATTCATGGATTTATTTGCTTGAGTATGATACAATTTTGGTTTTGCCAAATCAAGTGTAACATTTTTTATGTGAAAATTACCAACTTTCGAAACATTTTTAAACCTTGAATACACTTCAGGTTTGCATTACTTGCTCTGTCAATTTGGCAGGCACTTGTTTACCTAAATATCCCATATCTCAACTTCAGCCAGTTTCAAACAACAGAACAATAATTCCTCAGTAGCAGGAAATGAGAGTTATTATGTAGATTAGAATTCATGGATTTATTTGCTTGAGTATGATACAATTTTGGTTTGGACAAATCAAGTATAACCGTTTTTTTATGTGGAAATTACAAACTTTCTAAGACTTTTTAAACCTTGAATACACTTCAAATTTGCATTACTTGCTCTGTCAATTTGGCAGGCACTTGTTTACCTAAATATCCCATATCTCAACTTGAGCCAGTTTCAAACAACAGAACAATAATCCCCTTTTAATTTTCACATTGCTTCAAAGGCAGGGACGTCAACGTTCAGTGGCGGCAACGATGGAGCTTATAACTTCAACTACAGGCATTATGCCAACCAACGATTTACTAACACATTTAAATGTGCCTGTAAAGTTAAATTGTGTCAGTGATTTCCCATATGGTCTAGCGGTTAGGATTCCTGGTTTTCACCCGGGTTCAACTCCCAGTATGGGAATTATTATCTTATAATTTTGCAGGCACTTGTTCAACTTCAGATCCCACATTTAAATTTGAGCCAGTTTCACACAATAGAACAATAATCCCTCAGTAGCAGGAAATTTGAGTTATTATGTAGATAATAATTCATGGATTTATTTGCTTGAGTATGATACAATTTTGGTTTTGCCAAATCAAGTGTAACCGTTTTTTTATGTGAAAATTACCAACTTTCGAAACCTTTTTAAACCTTGAATACACTTCAGGTTTGCATTACTTGCTCTGTCAATTTGGCAGGCACTTGTTTAACAAAATATCTCAACATGAGCCTGTTTCAAACAACAGAACAATAATTCCTCAGTAGCAGGAAATGAGAGTTATTATGTAGATTAGAATTCATGGATTTATTTGCTTGAGTATGATACAATTTTGGTTTTGCCAAATCAAGTGTAACCGTTTTTTTATGTGAAAATTACCAACTTTCGAAACCTTTTTAAACCTTGAATACACTTCAGGTTTGCATTACTTGCTCTGTCAATTTGTCAGACACTTGTTTACCTAAATATCCCATGATTCAACTTGAGCCAGTTTCAAACAACAGAACAATAATCCCCTTTTAATTTTCACATTGCTTCAAAGGCAGGGACGTCAACGTTCAGTGGCGGCAACGATGGAGCTTATAACTTCAACTACAGGCATTATGCCAACCAACGATTTACTAACACATTTAAATGTGCCTGTAAAGTTTAATTTGTGTCAGTGATTTCCCATATGGTCTAGCGGTTAGGATTCCTGGTTTTCACCCAGGTGAACCGGGTTCAACTCCCAGTATGAAAATTATTATCTTATAATTTTGCAGGCACTTGTTCAACTTCAGATCCCACATTTAAATTTGAGCCAGTTTCACACAATAGAACAATAATCCCTCAGTAGCAGGCAATTTGAGTTATTATGTAGATAATAATTCATGGATTTATTTGCTTGAGTATGATACAATTTTGGTTTTGCCAAATCAAGTGTAACCGTTTTTTTATGTGAAAATTACCAACTTTCGAAACCTTTTTAAACCTTGAATACACTTCAGGTTTGCATTACTTGCTCTGTCCATTTGGCAGGCACTTGTTTACCTAAATATCTCAACATGAGCCAGTTTCAAACAACAGAACAATAATTCCTCAGTAGCAGGAAATGAGAGTTATTATGTAGATTAGAAATCATGGATTTATTTGCATGAGTATGATACAATTTTGGTTCGGTCAAATCAAGTGTAACCTTTTTTATGTGAAAATTATAAACTTTATAAACCTTTTTAAACCTTGAATACACTTCAAGTTTGCATTACTTGCTCTGTCAATTTGGCAGGCACTTGTTTACCTAAATATCCCATATCTCAACTTGAGCCAGTTTCAAACAACAGAACAATAATCCCCTTTTAATTTTCACATTGCTTCAAAGGCAGGGACGTCAACGTTCAGTGGCGGCAACGATGGAGCTTATTATTTCAACTACAGGCATCATGCCAACCAACGATTTACTAACACATTTAAATGTGCCTGTAAAGTATAATTTGTGTCAGTGATTTCCCATATGGTCTAGCGGTTAGGATTAATGGTTTTCACCCAGGTGGCCTGGGTTCAACTCCTGGTATGGGAATTATTATCTTCTTTTGCAGGCTCTTGTTCAACTTCAGATCCCACATTTTAATTTTAGCCAGTTTCACACAATAGAACAATAATCCCTCAGTAGCAGGAAATTAGAGTTATTATGTAGATAATAATTCATGGATTTATTTGCTTGAGTATGATACAATTTTGGTTTTGCCAAATCAAGTGTAACATTTTTTATGTGAAAATTACCAACTTTCGAAACATTTTTAAACCTTGAATACACTTCAGGTTTGCATTACTTGCTCTGTCAATTTGGCAGGCACTTGTTTACCTAAATATCCCATATCTCAACTTCAGCCAGTTTCAAACAACAGAACAATAATTCCTCAGTAGCAGGAAATGAGAGTTATTATGTAGATTAGAATTCATGGATTTATTTGCTTGAGTATGATACAATTTTGGTTTGGACAAATCAAGTATAACCGTTTTTTTATGTGGAAATTACAAACTTTCTAAGACTTTTTAAACCTTGAATACACTTCAAATTTGCATTACTTGCTCTGTCAATTTGGCAGGCACTTGTTTACCTAAATATCCCATATCTCAACTTGAGCCAGTTTCAAACAACAGAACAATAATCCCCTTTTAATTTTCACATTGCTTCAAAGGCAGGGACGTCAACGTTCAGTGGCGGCAACGATGGAGCTTATAACTTCAACTACAGGCATTATGCCAACCAACGATTTACTAACACATTTAAATGTGCCTGTAAAGTTAAATTGTGTCAGTGATTTCCCATATGGTCTAGCGGTTAGGATTCCTGGTTTTCACCCGGGTTCAACTCCCAGTATGGGAATTATTATCTTATAATTTTGCAGGCACTTGTTCAACTTCAGATCCCACATTTAAATTTGAGCCAGTTTCACACAATAGAACAATAATCCCTCAGTAGCAGGAAATTTGAGTTATTATGTAGATAATAATTCATGGATTTATTTGCTTGAGTATGATACAATTTTGGTTTTGCCAAATCAAGTGTAACCGTTTTTTTATGTGAAAATTACCAACTTTCGAAACCTTTTTAAACCTTGAATACACTTCAGGTTTGCATTACTTGCTCTGTCAATTTGGCAGGCACTTGTTTAACAAAATATCTCAACATGAGCCTGTTTCAAACAACAGAACAATAATTCCTCAGTAGCAGGAAATGAGAGTTATTATGTAGATTAGAAATCATGGATTTATTTGCATGAGTATGATACAATTTTGGTTTGGCCAAATCAAGTGTAACATTTTTTATGTGAAAATTACCAACTTTCGAAACCTTTTTAAACCTTGAATACACTTCAGGTTTGCATTACTTGCTCTGTCAATTTGGCAGGCACTTGTTTACCTAAATATCCCATATCTCAACTTGAGCCAGTTTCAAACAACAGAAAAATAATTCCTCAGTAGCAGGAAATGAGAGTTATTATGTAGATTAGAATTCATGGATTTATTTGCTTGAGTATGATACAATTTTGGTTTTGCCAAATCAAGTGTAACCGTTTTTTTATGTGAAAATTACCAACTTTCGAAACCTTTTTAAACCTTGAATACACTTCAGGTTTGCATTACTTGCTCTGTCAATTTGTCAGACACTTGTTTACCTAAATATCCCATGATTCAACTTGAGCCAGTTTCAAACAACAGAACAATAATCCCCTTTTAATTTTCACATTGCTTCAAAGGCAGGGACGTCAACGTTCAGTGGCGGCAACGATGGAGCTTATAACTTCAACTACAGGCATTATGCCAACCAACGATTTACTAACACATTTAAATGTGCCTGTAAAGTTTAATTTGTGTCAGTGATTTCCCATATGGTCTAGCGGTTAGGATTCCTGGTTTTCACCCAGGTGAACCGGGTTCAACTCCCAGTATGAAAATTATTATCTTATAATTTTGCAGGCACTTGTTCAACTTCAGATCCCACATTTAAATTTGAGCCAGTTTCACACAATAGAACAATAATCCCTCAGTAGCAGGCAATTTGAGTTATTATGTAGATAATAATTCATGGATTTATTTGCTTGAGTATGATACAATTTTGGTTTTGCCAAATCAAGTGTAACCGTTTTTTTATGTGAAAATTACCAACTTTCGAAACCTTTTTAAACCTTGAATACACTTCAGGTTTGCATTACTTGCTCTGTCCATTTGGCAGGCACTTGTTTACCTAAATATCTCAACATGAGCCAGTTTCAAACAACAGAACAATAATTCCTCAGTAGCAGGAAATGAGAGTTATTATGTAGATTAGAAATCATGGATTTATTTGCATGAGTATGATACAATTTTGGTTTGGCCAAATCAAGTGAACATTTTTTATGTGAAAATTACCAACTTTCGAAACCTTTTTAAACCTTGAATACACTTCAGGTTTGCATTACTTGCTCTGTCAATTTGGCAGGCACTTGTTTACCTAAATATCCCATATCTCAACTTGAGCCAGTTTCAAACAACAGAAAAATAATTCCTCAGTAGCAGGAAATGAGAGTTATTATGTAGATTAGAAATCATGGATTTATTTGCATGAGTATGATACAATTTTGGTTTGGCCAAATCAAGTGTAACCGTTTTTTTATGTGAAAATTACAAACTTTCGAAACCTTTTTAAACCTTGAATACACTTCAAGTTTGCATTACTTGCTCTGTCAATTTGGCAGGCACTTGTTTACCTAAATATCCCATATCTCAACTTGAGCCAGTTTCAAACAACAGAACAATAATCCCCTTTTAATTTTCACATTGCTTCAAAGGCAGGGACGTCAACGTTCAGTGGCGGCAACGATGGAGCTTATAACTTCAACTACAGGCATTATGCCAACCAACGATTTACTAACACATTTAAATGTGCCTGTAAAGTTAAATTGTGTCAGTGATTTCCTATATGGTCTAGCGGTTAGGATTCCTGGTTTTCACCCGGGTTCAACTCCCAGTATGGGAATTATTATCTTATAATTTTGCAGGCACTTGTTCAACTTCAGATCCCACATTTAAATTTGAGCCAGTTTCACACAATAGAACAATAATCCCTCAGTAGCAGGAAATTTGAGTTATTATGTAGATAATAATTCATGGATTTATTTGCTTGAGTATGATACAATTTTGGTTTTGCCAAATCAAGTGTAACCGTTTTTTAATGTGAAAATTACCAACTTTCGAAACCTTTTTAAACCTTGAATACACTTCAGGTTTGCATTACTTGCTCTGTCAATTTGGCAGGCACTTGTTTACCTAAATATCTCAACTTGAGCCAGTTTCAAACAACAGAACAATAATTCCTCAGTAGCAGGAAATGAGAGTTATTATGTAGATTAGAATTCATGGATTTATTTGCTTGAGTATGATACAATTTTGGTTTGGCCAAATCAAGTATAACCGTTTTTTTATGTGGAAATTACAAACTTTCTAAGACTTTTTAAACCTTGAATACACTTCAAGTTTGCATTACTTGCTCTGTCAATTTGGCAGGCACTTGTTTACCTAAATATCCCATATCTCAACTTGAGACAGTTTCAAACAACAGAACAATAATCCCCTTTTAATTTTCACATTGCTTCAAAGGCAGGGACGTCAACGTTCAGTGGCGGCAACGATGGATCTTATAACTTCAACTACAGGCATTATGCCAACCAACGATTTACTAACACATTTAAATGTGCCTGTAAAGTTAAATTGTGTCAGTGATTTCCCATATGGTCTAGCGGTTAGGATTCCTGGTTTTCACCCAGGTGGCCTGGGTTCAACTCCTGGTATGGGAATTATTATCTTCTTTTGCAGGCTCTTGTTCAACTTCAGATCCCACATTTTAATTTTAGCCAGTTTCACACAATAGAACAATAATCCCTCAGTAGCAGGAAATTAGAGTTATTATGTAGATAATAATTAATGGATTTATTTGCTTGAGTATGATACAATCTTGGTTTTGCCAAATCAAGTGTAACCGTTTTTTTATGTGAAAATTACCAACTTTCGAAACCTTTTTAAACCTTGAATACACTTCAGGTTTGCATTACTTGCTCTGTCAATTTGGCAGGCACTTGTTTACCTAAATATCCCATATCTCAACTAGAGCCAGTTTCAAACAACAGAACAATAATTCCTCAGTAGCAGGAAATGAGAGTTATTATGTAGATTAGAATTCATGGATTTATTTGCTTGAGTATGATACAATTTTGGTTCGGCCAAATCAAGTGTAACCTTTTTTATGTGAAAATTACAAACTTTATAAACCTTTTTAAACCTTGAATACACTTCAAGTTTGCATTACTTGCTCTGTCAATTTGGCAGGCACTTGTTTACCTAAATATCCCATATCTCAACTTGAGCCAGTTTCAAACAACAGAACAATAATTCCTCAGTAGCAGGAAATGAGAGTTATTATGTAGATTAGAATTCATGGATTTATTTGCTTGAGTATGATACAATTTTGGTTCGGCCAAATCAAGTGTAACCTTTTTTATGTGAAAATTACAAACTTTATAAACCTTTTTAAACCTTGAATACACTTCAAGTTTGCATTACTTGCTCTGTCAATTTGGCAGGCACTTGTTTACCTAAATATCCCATATCTCAATTTGAGCCAGTTTCAAACAACAGAACAATAATTCCTCAGTAGCAGGAAATGAGAGTTATTATGTAGATTAGAGTTCATGGATTTATTTGCTTGAGTATGATACAATTTTGGTTTGGCCAAATCAAGTGTAACCTTTTTAATGTGAAAATTACAAACTTTATAAACCTTGAATACACTTCAAGTTTGCATTACTTGCTCTGTCAATTTGGCAGGCACTTGTTTACCTAAATATCTCAACTTGAGCCAGTTTCAAACAACAGAACAATAATTCCTCAGTAGCAGGAAATGAGAGTTATTATGTAGATTAGAATTCATGGATTTATTTGCTTGAGTATGATACAATTTTGGTTCGGTCAAATCAAGTGTAACCTTTTTTATGTGAAAATTATAAACTTTATAAACCTTTTTAAACCTTGAATACACTTCAAGTTTGCATTACTTGCTCTGTCAATTTGGCAGGCACTTGTTTACCTAAATATCCCATATCTCAACTTGAGCCAGTTTCAAACAACAGAACAATAATCCCCTTTTAATTTTCACATTGCTTCAAAGGCAGGGACGTCAACGTTCAGTGGCGGCAACGATGGAGCTTATTATTTCAACTACAGGCATCATGCCAACCAACGATTTACTAACACATTTAAATGTGCCTGTAAAGTATAATTTGTGTCAGTGATTTCCCATATGGTCTAGCGGTTAGGATTAATGGTTTTCACTCAGGTGGCCTGGGTTCAACTCCTGGTATGGGAATTATTATCTTCTTTTGCAGGCTCTTGTTCAACTTCAGATCCCACATTTTAATTTTAGCCAGTTTCACACAATAGAACAATAATCCCTCAGTAGCAGGAAATTAGAGTTATTATGTAGATAATAATTCATGGATTTATTTGCTTGAGTATGATACAATTTTGGTTTTGCCAAATCAAGTGTAACATTTTTTATGTGAAAATTACCAACTTTCGAAACATTTTTAAACCTTGAATACACTTCAGGTTTGCATTACTTGCTCTGTCAATTTGGCAGGCACTTGTTTACCTAAATATCCCATATCTCAACTTCAGCCAGTTTCAAACAACAGAACAATAATTCCTCAGTAGCAGGAAATGAGAGTTATTATGTAGATTAGAATTCATGGATTTATTTGCTTGAGTATGATACAATTTTGGTTTGGACAAATCAAGTATAACCGTTTTTTTATGTGGAAATTACAAACTTTCTAAGACTTTTTAAACCTTGAATACACTTCAAATTTGCATTACTTGCTCTGTCAATTTGGCAGGCACTTGTTTACCTAAATATCCCATATCTCAACTTGAGCCAGTTTCAAACAACAGATCAATAATCCCCTTTTAATTTTCACATTGCTTCAAAGGCAGGGACGTCAACGTTCAGTGGCGGCAACGATGGAGCTTATAACTTCAACTACAGGCATTATGCCAACCAACGATTTACTAACACATTTAAATGTGCCTGTAAAGTTAAATTGTGTCAGTGATTTCCCATATGGTCTAGCGGTTAGGATTCCTGGTTTTCACCCGGGTTCAACTCCCAGTATGGGAATTATTATCTTATAATTTTGCAGGCACTTGTTCAACTTCAGATCCCACATTTAAATTTGAGCCAGTTTCACACAATAGAACAATAATCCCTCAGTAGCAGGAAATTTGAGTTATTATGTAGATAATAATTCATGGATTTATTTGCTTGAGTATGATACAATTTTGGTTTTGCCAAATCAAGTGTAACCGTTTTTTTATGTGAAAATTACCAACTTTCGAAACCTTTTTAAACCTTGAATACACTTCAGGTTTGCATTACTTGCTCTGTCAATTTGGCAGGCACTTGTTTAACAAAATATCTCAACATGAGCCTGTTTCAAACAACAGAACAATAATTCCTCAGTAGCAGGAAATGAGAGTTATTATGTAGATTAGAAATCATGGATTTATTTGCATGAGTATGATACAATTTTGGTTTGGCCAAATCAAGTGTAACATTTTTTATGTGAAAATTACCAACTTTCGAAACCTTTTTAAACCTTGAATACACTTCAGGTTTGCATTACTTGCTCTGTCAATTTGGCAGGCACTTGTTTACCTAAATATCCCATATCTCAACTTGAGCCAGTTTCAAACAACAGAAAAATAATTCCTCAGTAGCAGGAAATGAGAGTTATTATGTAGATTAGAATTCATGGATTTATTTGCTTGAGTATGATACAATTTTGGTTTTGCCAAATCAAGTGTAACCGTTTTTTTATGTGAAAATTACCAACTTTCGAAACCTTTTTAAACCTTGAATACACTTCAGGTTTGCATTACTTGCTCTGTCAATTTGTCAGACACTTGTTTACCTAAATATCCCATGATTCAACTTGAGCCAGTTTCAAACAACAGAACAATAATCCCCTTTTAATTTTCACATTGCTTCAAAGGCAGGGACGTCAACGTTCAGTGGCGGCAACGATGGAGCTTATAACTTCAACTACAGGCATTATGCCAACCAACGATTTACTAACACATTTAAATGTGCCTGTAAAGTTTAATTTGTGTCAGTGATTTCCCATATGGTCTAACGGTTAGGATTCCTGGTTTTCACCCAGGTGAACCGGGTTCAACTCCCAGTATGAAAATTATTATCTTATAATTTTGCAGGCACTTGTTCAACTTCAGATCCCACATTTAAATTTGAGCCAGTTTCACACAATAGAACAATAATCCCTCAGTAGCAGGCAATTTGAGTTATTATGTAGATAATAATTCATGGATTTATTTGCTTGAGTATGATACAATTTTGGTTTTGCCAAATCAAGTGTAACCGTTTTTTTATGTGAAAATTACCAACTTTCGAAACCTTTTTAAACCTTGAATACACTTCAGGTTTGCATTACTTGCTCTGTCCATTTGGCAGGCACTTGTTTACCTAAATATCTCAACATGAGCCAGTTTCAAACAACAGAACAATAATTCCTCAGTAGCAGGAAATGAGAGTTATTATGTAGATTAGAAATCATGGATTTATTTGCATGAGTATGATACAATTTTGGTTTGGCCAAATCAAGTGAACATTTTTTATGTGAAAATTACCAACTTTCGAAACCTTTTTAAACCTTGAATACACTTCAGGTTTGCATTACTTGCTCTGTCAATTTGGCAGGCACTTGTTTACCTAAATATCCCATATCTCAACTTGAGCCAGTTTCAAACAACAGAAAAATAATTCCTCAGTAGCAGGAAATGAGAGTTATTATGTAGATTAGAAATCATGGATTTATTTGCATGAGTATGATACAATTTTGGTTTGGCCAAATCAAGTGTAACCGTTTTTTTATGTGGAAATTACAAACTTTCGAAACCTTTTTAAACCTTGAATACACTTCAAGTTTGCATTACTTGCTCTGTCAATTTGGCAGGCACTTGTTTACCTAAATATCCCATATCTCAACTTGAGCCAGTTTCAAACAACAGAACAATAATCCCCTTTTAATTTTCACATTGCTTCAAAGGCAGGGACGTCAACGTTCAGTGGCGGCAACGATGGAGCTTATAACTTCAACTACAGGCATTATGCCAACCAACGATTTACTAACACATTTAAATGTGCCTGTAAAGTTAAATTGTGTCAGTGATTTCCTATATGGTCTAGCGGTTAGGATTCCTGGTTTTCACCCGGGTTCAACTCCCAGTATGGGAATTATTATCTTATAATTTTGCAGGCACTTGTTCAACTTCAGATCCCACATTTAAATTTGAGCCAGTTTCACACAATAGAACAATAATCCCTCAGTAGCAGGAAATTTGAGTTATTATGTAGATAATAATTCATGGATTTATTTGCTTGAGTATGATACAATTTTGGTTTTGCCAAATCAAGTGTAACCGTTTTTTAATGTGAAAATTACCAACTTTCGAAACCTTTTTAAACCTTGAATACACTTCAGGTTTGCATTACTTGCTCTGTCAATTTGGCAGGCACTTGTTTACCTAAATATCTCAACTTGAGCCAGTTTCAAACAACAGAACAATAATTCCTCAGTAGCAGGAAATGAGAGTTATTATGTAGATTAGAATTCATGGATTTATTTGCTTGAGTATGATACAATTTTGGTTTGGCCAAATCAAGTATAACCGTTTTTTTATGTGGAAATTACAAACTTTCTAAGACTTTTTAAACCTTGAATACACTTCAAGTTTGCATTACTTGCTCTGTCAATTTGGCAGGCACTTGTTTACCTAAATATCCCATATCTCAACTTGAGACAGTTTCAAACAACAGAACAATAATCCCCTTTTAATTTTCACATTGCTTCAAAGGCAGGGACGTCAACGTTCAGTGGCGGCAACGATGGATCTTATAACTTCAACTACAGGCATTATGCCAACCAACGATTTACTAACACATTTAAATGTGCCTGTAAAGTTAAATTGTGTCAGTGATTTCCCATATGGTCTAGCGGTTAGGATTCCTGGTTTTCACCCAGGTGGCCTGGGTTCAACTCCTGGTATGGGAATTATTATCTTCTTTTGCAGGCTCTTGTTCAACTTCAGATCCCACATTTTAATTTTAGCCAGTTTCACACAATAGAACAATAATCCCTCAGTAGCAGGAAATTAGAGTTATTATGTAGATAATAATTAATGGATTTATTTGCTTGAGTATGATACAATTTTGGTTTTGCCATATCAAGTGTAACATTTTTTATGTGAAAATTACCAACTTTCGAAACCTTTTTAAACCTTGAATACACTTCAGGTTTGCATTACTTGCTCTGTCAATTTGGCAGGCACTTGTTTACCTAAATATCCCATATCTCAACTTCAGCCAGTTTCAAACAACAGAACAATAATTCCTCAATAGCAGGAAATGAGAGTTATTATGTAGATAATAATTCATGGATTTATTTGCTTGAGTATGATACAATTTTGGTTTTGCCAAATCAAGTGTAACCGTTTTTTAATGTGAAAATGACCAACTTTCGAAACCTTTTTAAACCTTGAATACACTTCAGGTTTGCATTACTTGCTCTGTCAATTTGGCAGGCACTTGTTTACCTAAATATCTCAACATGAGCCAGTTTCAAACAACAGAACAATAATTCCTCAGTAGCAGGAAATGAGAGTTATTATGTAGATTAGAATTCATGGATTTATTTGCTTGAGTATGATACAATTTGGGTTTAGCCAAATCAAGTATAACCGTTTTTTTATGTGAAAATTACCAACTTTCGAAACCTTTTTAAACCTTGAATACACTTCAGGTTTGCATTACTTGCTCTGTCAATTTGGCAGGCACTTGTTTACCTAAATATCCCATATCTCAACTTGAGCCAGTTTCAAACAACAGAACAATAATCCCCTTTTAATTTTCACATTGCTTCAAAGGCAGGGACGTCAACGTTCAGTGGCGGCAACGATGGAGCTTCTAATTTCAACTACAGGCATTATGCCAACCAACGATTTACTAACAAATTTAAATGTGCCTGTAAAGTTTAATTTGTGTCAGTGATTTCCCATATGGTCTAGCGGTTAGGATTCCTTCTTTTCACCCAGGTGGCCCAGGTTCAACTCCCGGTATGGGAATTATTATCTTAGATTTTGCAGGCACTTGTTCAACTTCAGATCCCACATTTAAATTTGAGCCAGTTTCACACAATAGAACAATAATCCCTCAGTAGCAGGAAATTTGAGTTATTATGTAGATAATAATTCATGGATTTATTTGCTTGAGTATGATACAATTTTGGTTTTGCCAAATCAAGTGTAACCGTTTTTTTATGTGAAAATTACCAACTTTCGAAACCTTTTTAAACCTTGAATACACTTCAGGTTTGCATTACTTGCTCTGTCAATTTGGCAGGCACTTGTTTACCTAAATATCCCATATCTCAATTTGAGCCAGTTTCAAACAACAGAAAAATAATTCCTCAGTAGCAGGAAATGAGAGTCATTATGTAGATTAGAAATCATGGGTTTATTTGCATGAGTATGATACAATTTTGGTTTGGCCAAATCAAGTGTAACCGTTTTTTTATGTGGAAATTACAAACTTTCGAAACCTTTTTAAACCTTGAATACACTTCAGGTTTGCATTACTTGCTCTGTCAATTTGGCAGGCACTTGTTTACCTAAATATCCCATATCTCAACTTGAGCCAGTTTCAAACAACAGAACAATAATCCCCTTTAAATTTTCACATTGCTTCAAAGGCAGGGACGTCAACGTTCAGTGGCGGCAACGATGGAGCTTATAACTTCAACTACAGGCATTATGCCAACCAACGATTTACTAACAAATTTAAATGTGCCTGTAAAGTTTCATGTGTATCAGTGATTTCAAATATGGTCTAGCGGTTAGGATTCCTGGTTTTCACCCAGGTGGCCAGGGTTCAACTCCCGGTATGGGTATTATTATCTTATAATTTTGCAGGCACTTGTTCAACTTCAGATCCCACATTTAAATTTGAGCCAGTTTCACACAATAGAACAATAATCCCTCAGTAGCAGGAAATTTGAGTTATTATGTAGATAATAATTCATGGATTTATTTGCTTGAGTATGATACAATTTTGGTTTTGCCAAATCAAGTGTAACCGTTTTTTTATGTGAAAATTACCAACTTTCGAAACCTTTTTAAACCTTGAATACACTTCAGGTTTGCATTACTTGCTCTGTCAATTTGGCAGGCACTTGTTTACCTAAATATCTCAACATGAGCCAGTTTCAAACAACAGAACAATAATTCCTCAGTAGCAGGAAATGAGAGTTATTATGTAGATTAGAATTCATAGATTTATTTGCTTGAGTATGATACAATTTTGGTTTTGCCAAATCAAGTGTAACCGTTTTTTTATGTGAAAATTACCAACTTTCGAAACCTTTTTAAACCTTGAATACACTTCAGGTTTGCATTACTTGCTCTGTCAATTTGGCAGGCACTTGTTTACCTAAATATCTCAACATGAGCCAGTTTCAAACAACAGAACAATAATTCCTCAGTAGCAGGAAATGAGAGTTATTATGTAGATTAGCATTCATGGATTTATTTGCTTGAGTATGATACAATTTTGGTTTTGCCAAATCAAGTGTAACCGTTTTTTTATGTGAAAATTACCAACTTTCGAAACCTTTTTAAACCTTGAATACACTTCAGGTTTGCATTACTTGCTCTGTCAATTTGTCAGACACTTGTTTACCTAAATATCCCATAATTCAACTTGAGCCAGTTTCAAACAACAGAACAATAATCCCCTTTTAATTTTCACATTGCTTCAAAGGCAGGGACGTCAACGTTCAGTGGCGGCAACGATGGAGCTTCTAATTTCAACTACAGGCATTATGCCAACCAACGATTTACTAACAAATTTAAATGTGCCTGTAAAGTTTAATTTGTGTCAGTGATTTCCCATATGGTCTAGCGGTTAGGATTCCTGGTTTTCACCCAGGTGGCCCGGGTTCAACTCCCGGTATGGGAATTATTATCTTATAATTTTGCAGGCACTTGTTCAACTTCAGATCCCACATTTAAAATTGAGCCAGTTTCACACAATAGAACAATAATCCCTCAGTAGCAGGAAATGTGAGTTATTATGTAGATAATAATTCATGGATTTATTTGCTTGAGTATGATACAATTTTGGTTTTGCCAAATCAAGTGTAACCGTTTTTTTATGTGAAAATTACCAACTTTCGAAACCTTTTTAAACCTTGAATACACTTCAGGTTTGCATTACTTGCTCTGTCAATTTGGCAGGCACTTGTTTACCTAAATATCTCAACATGAGCCAGTTTCAAACAACAGAACAATAATTCCTCAGTAGCAGGAAATGAGAGTTATTATGTAGATTAGAATTCATGGATTTATTTGCTTGAGTATGATACAATTTTGGTTTAGCCAAATCAAGTATAACCGTTTTTTTATGTGAAAATTACCAACTTTCGAAACCTTTTTAAACCTTGAATACACTTCAGGTTTGCATTACTTGCTCTGTCAATTTGGCAGGCACTTGTTTACCTAAATATCCCATATCTCAACTTGAGCCAGTTTCAAACAACAGAACAATAATCCCCTTTTAATTTTCACATTGCTTCAAAGGCAGGGACGTCAACGTTCAGTGGCGGCAACGATGGAGCTTCTAATTTCAACTACAGGCATTATGCCAACCAACGATTTACTAACAAATTTAAATGTGCCTGTAAAGTTTAATTTGTGTCAGTGATTTCCCATATGGTCTAGCGGTTAGGATTCCTGGTTTTCACCCAGGTGGCCCGGGTTCAACTCCCGGTATGGGAATTATTATCTTATAATTTTGCAGGCACTTGTTCAACTTCAGATCCCACATTTAAATTTGAGCCAGTTTCACACAATAGAACAATAATCCCTCAGTAGCAGGAAATTAGAGTTATTATGTAGATAATAATTCATGGATTTATTTGCTTGAGTATGATACAATTTTGGTTTTGCCAAATCAAGTGTAACCGTTTTTTTATGTGAAAATTACCAACTTTCGAAACCTTTTTAAACCTTGAATACACTTCAGGTTTGCATTACTTGCTCTGTCAATTTGGCAGGCACTTGTTTACCTAAATATCTCAACATGAGCCAGTTTCAAACAACAGAACAATAATTCCTCAGTAGCAGGAAATGAGAGTTATTATGTAGATTAGAATTCATGGATTTATTTGCTTGAGTATGATACAATTTTGGTTTAGCCAAATCAAGAATAACCGTTTTTTTATGTGAAAATTACCAACTTTCGAAACCTTTTTAAACCTTGAATACACTTCAGGTTTGCATTACTTGCTCTGTCAATTTGGCAGGCACTTGTTTACCTAAATATCCCATATCTCAACTTGAGCCAGTTTCAAACAACAGAACAATAATCCCCTTTTAATTTTCACATTGCTTCAAAGGCAGGGACGTCAACGTTCAGTGGCGGCAACGATGGAGCTTCTAATTTCAACTACAGGCATTATGCCAACCAACGATTTACTAACAAATTTAAATGTGCCTGTAAAGTTTAATTTGTGTCAGTGATTTCCCATATGGTCTAGCGGTTAGGATTCCTGGTTTTCACCCAGGTGGCCTGGGTTCAACTCCCGGTATGGGAATTATTATCTTATAATTTTGCAGGCACTTGTTCAACTTCAGATCCCACATTTAAATTTGAGCCAGTTTCACACAATAGAACAATAATCCCTCAGTAGCAGGAAATTTGAGTTATTATGTAGATAATAATTCATGGATTTATTTGCTTGAGTATGATACAATTTTGGTTTTGCCAAATCAAGTGTAACCGTTTTTTTTATGTGAAAATTACCAACTTTCGAAACCTTTTTAAACCTTGAATACACTTCAGGTTTGCATTACTTGCTCTGTCAATTTGGCAGGCACTTGTTTACCTAAATATCCCATATCTCAACTTGAGCCAGTTTCAAACAACAGAAAAATAATTCCTCAGTAGCAGGAAATGAGAGTCATTATGTAGATTAGAAATCATGGGTTTATTTGCATGAGTATGATACAATTTTGGTTTGGCCAAATCAAGTGTAACCGTTTTTTTATGTGGAAATTACAAACTTTCGAAACCTTTTTAAACCTTGAATACACTTCAGGTTTGCATTACTTGCTCTGTCAATTTGGCAGGCACTTGTTTACCTAAATATCCCATATCTCAACTTGAGCCAGTTTCAAACAACAGAACAATAATCCCCTTTTAATTTTCACATTGCTTCAAAGGCAGGGACGTCAACGTTCAGTGGCGGCAACGATGGAGCTTCTAATTTCAACTACAGGCATTATGCCAACCAACGATTTACTAACAAATTTAAATGTGCCTGTAAAGTTTAATTTGTGTCAGTGATTTCCCATATGGTCTAGCGGTTAGGATTCCTGGTTTTCACCCAGGTGGCCCGGGTTCAACTCCCGGTATGGGAATTATTATCTTATAATTTTGCAGGCACTTGTTCAACTTCAGATCCCACATTTAAATTTGAGCCAGTTTCACACAATAGAACAATAATCCCTCAGTAGCAGGAAATTAGAGTTATTATGTAGATAATAATTCATGGATTTATTTGCTTGAGTATGATACAATTTTGGTTTTGCCAAATCAAGTGTAACCGTTTTTTTATGTGAAAATTACCAACTTTCGAAACCTTTTTAAACCTTGAATACACTTCAGGTTTGCATTACTTGCTCTGTCAATTTGGCAGGCACTTGTTTACCTAAATATCTCAACATGAGCCAGTTTCAAACAACAGAACAATAATTCCTCAGTAGCAGGAAATGAGAGTTATTATGTAGATTAGAATTCATGGATTTATTTGCTTGAGTATGATACAATTTTGGTTTAGCCAAATCAAGAATAACCGTTTTTTTATGTGAAAATTACCAACTTTCGAAACCTTTTTAAACCTTGAATACACTTCAGGTTTGCATTACTTGCTCTGTCAATTTGGCAGGCACTTGTTTACCTAAATATCCCATATCTCAACTTGAGCCAGTTTCAAACAACAGAACAATAATCCCCTTTTAATTTTCACATTGCTTCAAAGGCAGGGACGTCAACGTTCAGTGGCGGCAACGATGGAGCTTCTAATTTCAACTACAGGCATTATGCCAACCAACGATTTACTAACAAATTTAAATCTGCCTGTAAAGTTTAATTTGTGTTAGTGATTTCCCATATGGTCTAGCGGTTAGGATTCCTGGTTTTCACCCAGGTGGCCCGGGTTCAACTCCCGGTATGGGAATTATTATCTTATAATTTTGCAGGCACTTGTTCAACTTCAGATCCCACATTTAAATTTGAGCCAGTTTCACACAATAGAACAATAATTCCTCAGTAGCAGGAAATGAGAGTTATTATGTAGATTAGAATTCATGGATTTATTTGCTTGAGTATGATACAATTTTGGTTTAGCCAAATCAAGTATAACCGTTTTTTTATGTGAAAATTACCAACTTTCGAAACCTTTTTAAACCTTGAATACACTTCAGGTTTGCATTACTTGCTCTGTCAATTTGGCAGGCACTTGTTTACCTAAATATCCCATATCTCAACTTGAGCCAGTTTCAAACAACAGAACAATAATCCCCTTTTAATTTTCACATTGCTTCAAAGGCAGGGACGTCAACGTTCAGTGGCGGCAACGATGGAGCTTCTAATTTCAACTACAGGCATTATGCCAACCAACGATTTACTAACAAATTTAAATGTGCCTGTAAAGTTTAATTTGTGTCAGTGATTTCCCATATGGTCTAGCGGTTAGGATTCCTGGTTTTCACCCAGGTGGCCCGGGTTCAACTCCCGGTATGGGAATTATTATCTTATAATTTTGCAGGCACTTGTTCAACTTCAGATCCCACATTTAAATTTGAGCCAGTTTCACACAATAGAACAATAATCCCTCAGTAGCAGGAAATGTGAGTTATTATGTAGATAATAATTCATGGATTTATTTGCTTGAGTATGATACAATTTTGGTTTTGCCAAATCAAGTGTAACCGTTTTTTTATGTGAAAATTACCAACTTTCGAAACCTTTTTAAACCTTGAATACACTTCAGGTTTGCATTACTTGCTCTGTCAATTTGGCAGGCACTTGTTTACCTAAATATCTCAACATGAGCCAGTTTCAAACAACAGAACAATAATTCCTCAGTAGCAGGAAATGAGAGTTATTATGTAGATTAGAATTCATGGATTTATTTGCTTGAGTATGATACAATTTTGGTTTAGCCAAATCAAGTATAACCGTTTTTTTATGTGAAAATTACCAACTTTCGAAACCTTTTTAAACCTTGAATACACTTCAGGTTTGCATTACTTGCTCTGTCAATTTGGCAGGCACTTGTTTACCTAAATATCCCATATCTCAACTTGAGCCAGTTTCAAACAACAGAACAATAATCCCCTTTTAATTTTCACATTGCTTCAAAGGCAGGGACGTCAACGTTCAGTGGCGGCAACGATGGAGCTTCTAATTTCAACTAAAGGCATTATGCCAACCAACGATTTACTAACAAATTTAAATGTGCCTGTAAAGTTTAATTTGTGTCAGTGATTTCCCATATGGTCTAGCGGTTAGGATTCCTGGTTTTCACCCAGGTGGCCCGGGTTCAACTCCCGGTATGGGAATTATTATCTTATAATTTTGCAGGCACTTGTTCAACTTCAGATCCCACATTTAAATTTGAGCCAGTTTCACACAATAGAACAATAATCCCTCAGTAGCAGGAAATGTGAGTTATTATGTAGATAATAATTCATGGATTTATTTGCTTGAGTATGATACAATTTTGGTTTTGCCAAATCAAGTGTAACCGTTTTTTTATGTGAAAATTACCAACTTTCGAAACCTTTTTAAACCTTGAATACACTTCAGGTTTGCATTACTTGCTCTGTCAATTTGGCAGGCACTTGTTTACCTAAATATCTCAACATGAGCCAGTTTCAAACAACAGAACAATAATTCCTCAGTAGCAGGAAATGAGAGTTATTATGTAGATTAGAATTCATGGATTTATTTGCTTGAGTATGATACAATTTTGGTTTAGCCAAATCAAGTATAACCGTTTTTTTATGTGAAAATTACCAACTTTCGAAACCTTTTTAAACCTTGAATACACTTCAGGTTTGCATTACTTGCTCTGTCAATTTGGCAGGCACTTGTTTACCTAAATATCCCATATCTCAACTTGAGCCAGTTTCAAACAACAGAACAATAATCCCCTTTTAATTTTCACATTGCTTCAAAGGCAGGGACGTCAACGTTCAGTGGCGGCAACGATGGAGCTTCTAATTTCAACTACAGGCATTATGCCAACCAACGATTTACTAACAAATTTAAATGTGCCTCTAAAGTTTAATTTGTGTCAGTGATTTCCCATATGGTCTAGCGGTTAGGATTCCTGGTTTTCACCCAGGTGGCCTGGGTTCAACTCCCGGTATGGGAATTATTATCTTATAATTTTGCAGGCACTTGTTCAACTTCAGATCCCACATTTAAATTTGAGCCAGTTTCACACAATAGAACAATAATCCCTCAGTAGCAGGAAATTTGAGTTATTATGTAGATAATAATTCATGGATTTATTTGCTTGAGTATGATACAATTTTGGTTTTGCCAAATCAAGTGTAACCGTTTTTTATGTGAAAATTACCAACTTTCGAAACCTTTTTAAACCTTGAATACACTTCAGGTTTGCATTACTTGCTCTGTCAATTTGGCAGGCACTTGTTTACCTAAATATCTCAACATGAACCAGTTTCAAACAACAGAACAATAATTCCTCAGTAGCAGGAAATGAGAGTTATTATGTAAATTAGAAATCATGGATTTATTTTCATGAATATGATACAATTTTGGTTTGGCCAAATCAAGTGTAACATTTTTTATGTGAAAATTACCAACTTTCGAAACCTTTTTAAACCTTGAATACACTTCAGGTTTGCATTACTTGCTCTGTCAATTTGGCAGGCACTTGTTTACCTAAATATCCCATATCTCAACTTGAGCCAGTTTCAAACAACAGAAAAATAATTCCTCAGTAGCAGGAAATGAGAGTTATTATGTAGATTAGAAATCATGGATTTATTTGCATGAGTATGATACAATTTTGGTTTGGCCAAATCAAGTGTAACCGTTTTTTTATGTGGAAATTATAAACTTTCGAAACCTTTTTAAACCTTGAATACACTTCAGGTTTGCATTACTTGCTCTGTCAATTTGGCAGGCACTTGTTTACCTAAATATCCCATATCTCAACTTGAGCCAGTTTCAAACAACAGATCAATAATCCCCTTTTAATTTTCACATTGCTTCAAAGGCAGGGACGTCAACGTTCAGTGGCGGCAACGATGGAGCTTCTAATTTCAACTACAGGCATTATGCCAACCAACGATTTACTAACAAATTTAAATGTGCCTCTAAAGTTTAATTTGTGTCAGTGATTTCCCATATGGTCTAGCGGTTAGGATTCCTGGTTTTCACCCAGGTGGCCTGGGTTCAACTCCCGGTATGGGAATTATTATCTTATAATTTTGCAGGCACTTGTTCAACTTCAGATCCCACATTTAAATTTGAGCCAGTTTCACACAATAGAACAATAATCCCTCAGTAGCAGGAAATTTGAGTTATTATGTAGATAATAATTCATGGATTTATTTGCTTGAGTATGATACAATTTTGGTTTTGCCAAATCAAGTGTAACCGTTTTTTATGTGAAAATTACCAACTTTCGAAACCTTTTTAAACCTTGAATACACTTCAGGTTTGCATTACTTGCTCTGTCAATTTGGCAGGCACTTGTTTACCTAAATATCTCAACATGAACCAGTTTCAAACAACAGAACAATAATTCCTCAGTAGCAGGAAATGAGAGTTATTATGTAAATTAGAAATCATGGATTTATTTTCATGAATATGATACAATTTTGGTTTGGCCAAATCAAGTGTAACATTTTTTATGTGAAAATTACCAACTTTCGAAACCTTTTTAAACCTTGAATACACTTCAGGTTTGCATTACTTGCTCTGTCAATTTGGCAGGCACTTGTTTACCTAAATATCCCATATCTCAACTTGAGCCAGTTTCAAACAACAGAAAAATAATTCCTCAGTAGCAGGAAATGAGAGTTATTATGTAGATTAGAAATCATGGATTTATTTGCATGAGTATGATACAATTTTGGTTTGGCCAAATCAAGTGTAACCGTTTTTTTATGTGGAAATTATAAACTTTCGAAACCTTTTTAAACCTTGAATACACTTCAGGTTTGCATTACTTGCTCTGTCAATTTGGCAGGCACTTGTTTACCTAAATATCCCATATCTCAACTTGAGCCAGTTTCAAACAACAGATCAATAATCCCCTTTTAATTTTCACATTGCTTCAAAGGCAGGGACGTCAACGTTCAGTGGCGGCAACGATGGAGGTTATAACTTCAACTACAGGCATTATGCCAACCAACGATTTACTAACAAATTTAAATGTGCCTGTAAAGTTTAATGTGTATCAGTGATTTCCCATATGGTCTAGCGGTTAGGATTCCTGGTTTTCACCCAGGTGGCCCGGGTTCAACTCCCGGTATGGGAATTATTATCTTATAATTTTGCAGGCACTTGTTCAACTTCAGATCCCACATTTAAATTTGAGCCAGTTTCACACAATAGAACAACAATCCCTCAGTAGCAGGAAATTTGAGTTATTATGTAGATAATAATTCATGGATTTATTTGCTTGAGTATGATACAATTTTGGTTTTGCCAAATCAAGTGTAACCGTTTTTTTATGTGAAAATTACCAACTTTCGAAACCTTTTTAAACCTTGAATACACTTCAGGTTTGCATTACTTGCTCTGTCAATTTGGCAGGCACTTGTTTACCTAAATATCTCAACATGAGCCAGTTTCAAACAACAGAACAATAATTCCTCAGTAGCAGGAAATGAGAGTTATTATGTAGATTAGAATTCATGGATTTATTTGCTTGAGTATGATACAATTTTGGTTTTGCCAAATCAAGTGTAACCGTTTTTTTATGTGAAAATTACCAACTTTCGAAACCTTTTTAAACCTTGAATACACTTCAGGTTTGCATTACTTGCTCTGTCAATTTGTCAGACACTTGTTTACCTAAATATCCCATAATTCAACTTGAGCCAGTTTCAAACAACAGAACAATAATCCCCTTTTAATTTTCACATTGCTTCAAAGGCAGGGACGTCAACGTTCAGTGGCGGCAACGATGGAGCTTCTAATTTCAACTACAGGCATTATGCCAACCAACGATTTACTAACAAATTTAAATGTGCCTGTAAAGTTTAATTTGTGTCAGTGATTTCCCATATGGTCTAGCGGTTAGGATTCCTGGTTTTCACCCAGGTGGCCCGGGTTCAACTCCCGGTATGGGAATTATTATCTTATAATTTTGCAGGCACTTGTTCAACTTCAGATCCCATATTTAAATTTGAGCCAGTTTCACACAATAGAACAACAATCCCTCAGTAGCAGGAAATTTGAGTTATTATGTAGATAATAATTCATGGATTTATTTGCTTGAGTATGATACAATTTTGGTTTTGCCAAATCAAGTGTAACCGTTTTTTTATGTGAAAATTACCAACTTTCGAAACCTTTTTAAACCTTGAATACACTTCAGGTTTGCATTACTTGCTCTGTCAATTTGGCAGGCACTTGTTTACCTAAATATCTCAACATGAGCCAGTTTCAAACAACAGAACAATAATTCCTCAGTAGCAGGAAATGAGAGTTATTATGTAGATTAGAATTCATGGATTTATTTGCTTGAGTATGATACAATTTTGGTTTTGCCAAATCAAGTGTAACCGTTTTTTTATGTGAAAATTACCAACTTTCGAAACCTTTTTAAACCTTGAATACACTTCAGGTTTGCATTACTTGCTCTGTCAATTTGTCAGACACTTGTTTACCTAAATATCCCATATCTCAACTTGAGCCAGTTTCAAACAACAGAACAATAATCCCCTTTTAATTTTCACATTGCTTCAAAGGCAGGGACGTCAACGTTCAGTGGCGGCAACGATGGAGCTTCTAATTTCAACTACAGGCATTATGCCAACCAACGATTTACTAACAAATTTAAATGTGCCTCTAAAGTTTAATTTGTGTCAGTGATTTCCCATATGGTCTAGCGGTTAGGATTCCTGGTTTTCACCCAGGTGGCCTGGGTTCAACTCCCGGTATGGGAATTATTATCTTATAATTTTGCAGGCACTTGTTCAACTTCAGATCCCACATTTAAATTTGAGCCAGTTTCACACAATAGAACAATAATCCCTCAGTAGCAGGAAATTTGAGTTATTATGTAGATAATAATTCATGGATTTATTTGCTTGAGTATGATACAATTTTGGTTTTGCCAAATCAAGTGTAACCGTTTTTTATGTGAAAATTACCAACTTTCGAAACCTTTTTAAACCTTGAATACACTTCAGGTTTGCATTACTTGCTCTGTCAATTTGGCAGGCACTTGTTTACCTAAATATCTCAACATGAACCAGTTTCAAACAACAGAACAATAATTCCTCAGTAGCAGGAAATGAGAGTTATTATGTAAATTAGAAATCATGGATTTATTTTCATGAATATGATACAATTTTGGTTTGGCCAAATCAAGTGTAACATTTTTTATGTGAAAATTACCAACTTTCGAAACCTTTTTAAACCTTGAATACACTTCAGGTTTGCATTACTTGCTCTGTCAATTTGGCAGGCACTTGTTTACCTAAATATCCCATATCTCAACTTGAGCCAGTTTCAAACAACAGAAAAATAATTCCTCAGTAGCAGGAAATGAGAGTTATTATGTAGATTAGAAATCATGGATTTATTTGCATGAGTATGATACAATTTTGGTTTGGCCAAATCAAGTGTAACCGTTTTTTTATGTGGAAATTATAAACTTTCGAAACCTTTTTAAACCTTGAATACACTTCAGGTTTGCATTACTTGCTCTGTCAATTTGGCAGGCACTTGTTTACCTAAATATCCCATATCTCAACTTGAGCCAGTTTCAAACAACAGATCAATAATCCCCTTTTAATTTTCACATTGCTTCAAAGGCAGGGACGTCAACGTTCAGTGGCGGCAACGATGGAGGTTATAACTTCAACTACAGGCATTATGCCAACCAACGATTTACTAACAAATTTAAATGTGCCTGTAAAGTTTAATGTGTATCAGTGATTTCCCATATGGTCTAGCGGTTAGGATTCCTGGTTTTCACCCAGGTGGCCCGGGTTCAACTCCCGGTATGGGAATTATTATCTTATAATTTTGCAGGCACTTGTTCAACTTCAGATCCCACATTTAAATTTGAGCCAGTTTCACACAACAGAACAACAATCCCTCAGTAGCAGGAAATTTGAGTTATTATGTAGATAATAATTCATGGATTTATTTGCTTGAGTATGATACAATTTTGGTTTTGCCAAATCAAGTGTAACCGTTTTTTTATGTGAAAATTACCAACTTTCGAAACCTTTTTAAACCTTGAATACACTTCAGGTTTGCATTACTTGCTCTGTCAATTTGGCAGGCACTTGTTTACCTAAATATCTCAACATGAGCCAGTTTCAAACAACAGAACAATAATTCCTCAGTAGCAGGAAATGAGAGTTATTATGTAGATTAGAATTCATGGATTTATTTGCTTGAGTATGATACAATTTTGGTTTTGCCAAATCAAGTGTAACCGTTTTTTTATGTGAAAATTACCAACTTTCGAAACCTTTTTAAACCTTGAATACACTTCAGGTTTGCATTACTTGCTCTGTCAATTTGTCAGACACTTGTTTACCTAAATATCCCATAATTCAACTTGAGCCAGTTTCAAACAACAGAACAATAATCCCCTTTTAATTTTCACATTGCTTCAAAGGCAGGGACATCAACGTTCAGTGGCGGCAACGATGGAGCTTCTAATTTCAACTACAGGCATTATGCCAACCAACGATTTACTAACAAATTTAAATGTGCCTGTAAAGTTTAATTTGTGTCAGTGATTTCCCATATGGTCTAGCGGTTAGGATTCCTGGTTTTCACCCAGGTGGCCCGGGTTCAACTCCCGGTATGGGAATTATTATCTTATAATTTTGCAGGCACTTGTTCAACTTCAGATCCCATATTTAAATTTGAGCCAGTTTCACACAATAGAACAACAATCCCTCAGTAGCAGGAAATTTGAGTTATTATGTAGATAATAATTCATGGATTTATTTGCTTGAGTATGATACAATTTTGGTTTTGCCAAATCAAGTGTAACCGTTTTTTTATGTGAAAATTACCAACTTTCGAAACCTTTTTAAACCTTGAATACACTTCAGGTTTGCATTACTTGCTCTGTCAATTTGGCAGGCACTTGTTTACCTAAATATCTCAACATGAGCCAGTTTCAAACAACAGAACAATAATTCCTCAGTAGCAGGAAATGAGAGTTATTATGTAGATTAGAATTCATGGATTTATTTGCTTGAGTATGATACAATTTTGGTTTTGCCAAATCAAGTGTAACCGTTTTTTTATGTGAAAATTACCAACTTTCGAAACCTTTTTAAACCTTGAATACACTTCAGGTTTGCATTACTTGCTCTGTCAATTTGTCAGACACTTGTTTACCTAAATATCCCATAATTCAACTTGAGCCAGTTTCAAACAACAGAACAATAATCCCCTTTTAATTTTCACATTGCTTCAAAGGCAGGGACGTCAACGTTCAGTGGCGGCAACGATGGAGCTTCTAATTTCAACTACAGGCATTATGCCAACCAACGATTTACTAACAAATTTAAATGTGCCTGTAAAGTTTAATTTGTGTCAGTGATTTCCCATATGGTCTAGCGGTTAGGATTCCTGGTTTTCACCCAGGTGGCCCGGGTTCAACTCCCGGTATGGGAATTATTATCTTATAATTTTGCAGGCACTTGTTCAACTTCAGATCCCACATTTAAATTTGAGCCAGTTTCACACAATAGAACAATAATCCCTCAGTAGCAGGAAATGTGAGTTATTATGTAGATAATAATTCATGGATTTATTTGCTTGAGTATGATACAATTTTGGTTTTGCCAAATCAAGTGTAACCGTTTTTTTATGTGAAAATTACCAACTTTCGAAACCTTTTTAAACCTTGAATACACTTCAGGTTTGCATTACTTGCTCTGTCAATTTGGCAGGCACTTGTTTACCTAAATATCTCAACATGAGCCAGTTTCAAACAACAGAACAATAATTCCTCAGTAGCAGGAAATGAGAGTTATTATGTAGATTAGAATTCATGGATTTATTTGCTTGAGTATGATACAATTTTGGTTTTGCCAAATCAAGTGTAACCGTTTTTTTATGTGAAAATTACCAACTTTCGAAACCTTTTTAAACCTTGAATACACTTCAGGTTTGCATTACTTAATCTGTCAATTTGTCAGACACTTGTTTACCTAAATATCCCATAATTCAACTTGAGCCAGTTTCAAACAACAGAACAATAATCCCCTTTTAATTTTCACATTGCTTCAAAGGCAGGGACGTCAACGTTCAGTGGCGGCAACGATGGAGCTTCTAATTTCAACTACAGGCATTATGCCAACCAACGATTTACTAACAAATTTAAATGTGCCTGTAAAGTTTAATTTGTGTCAGTAATTTCCCATATTGTCTAGCGGTTAGGATTCCTGGTTTTCACCCAGGTGGCCCGGGTTCAACTCCCGGTATGGGAATTATTATCTTATAATTTTGCAGGCACTTGTTCAACTTCAGATCCCACATTTAAATTTGAGCCAGTTTCACACAATAGAACAATAATCCCTCAGTAGCAGGAAATGTGAGTTATTATGTAGATAATAATTCATGGATTTATTTGCTTGAGTATGATACAATTTTGGTTTTGCCAAATCAAGTGTAACCGTTTTTTTATGTGAAAATTACCAACTTTCGAAACCTTTTTAAACCTTGAATACACTTCAGGTTTGCATTACTTGCTCTGTCAATTTGGCAGGCACTTGTTTACCTAAATATCTCAACATGAGCCAGTTTCAAACAACAGAACAATAATTCCTCAGTAGCAGGAAATGAGAGTTATTATGTAGATTAGAATTCATGGATTTATTTGCTTGAGTATGATACAATTTTGGTTTAGCCAAATCAAGTATAACCGTTTTTTTATGTGAAAATTACCAACTTTCGAAACCTTTTTAAACCTTGAATACACTTCAGGTTTGCATTACTTGCTCTGTCAATTTGGCAGGCACTTGTTTACCTAAATATCCCATATCTCAACTTGAGCCAGTTTCAAACAACAGAACAATAATCCCCTTTTAATTTTCACATTGCTTCAAAGGCAGGGACGTCAACGTTCAGTGGCGGCAACGATGGAGCTTCTAATTTCAACTACAGGCATTATGCCAACCAACGATTTACTAACAAATTTAAATGTGCCTGTAAAGTTTAATTTGTGTCAGTGATTTCCCATATGGTCTAGCGGTTAGGATTCCTGGTTTTCACCCAGGTGGCCCGGGTTCAACTCCCGGTATGGGAATTATTATCTTATAATTTTGCAGGCACTTGTTCAACTTCAGATCCCACATTTAAATTTGAGCCAGTTTCACACAATAGAACAATAATCCCTCAGTAGCAGGAAATGTGAGTTATTATGTAGATAATAATTCATGGATTTATTTGCTTGAGTATGATACAATTTTGGTTTTGCCAAATCAAGTGTAACCGTTTTTTTATGTGAAAATGACCAACTTTCGAAACCTTTTTAAACCTTGAATACACTTCAGGTTTGCATTACTTGCTCTGTCAATTTGGCAGGCACTTGTTTACCTAAATATCTCAACATGAGCCAGTTTCAAACAACAGAACAATAATTCCTCAGTAGCAGGAAATGAGAGTTATTATGTAGATTAGAATTCATGGATTTATTTGCTTGAGTATGATACAATTTTGGTTTAGCCAAATCAAGTATAACCGTTTTTTTATGTGAAAATTACCAACTTTCGAAACCTTTTTAAACCTTGAATACACTTCAGGTTTGCATTACTTGCTCTGTCAATTTGGCAGGCACTTGTTTACCTAAATATCCCATATCTCAACTTGAGCCAGTTTCAAACAACAGAACAATAATCCCCTTTTAATTTTCACATTGCTTCAAAGGCAGGGACGTCAACGTTCAGTGGCGGCAACGATGGAGCTTCTAATTTCAACTACAGGCATTATGCCAACCAACGATTTACTAACAAATTTAAATGTGCCTGTAAAGTTTAATTTGTGTCAGTAATTTCCCATATGGTCTAGCGGTTAGGATTCCTGGTTTTCACCCAGGTGGCCTGGGTTCAACTCCCGGTATGGGAATTTTTATCTTATAATTTTGCAGGCACTTGTTCAACTTCAGATCCCACATTTAAATTTGAGCCAGTTTCACACAATAGAACAATAATCCCTCAGTAGCAAGAAATGTGAGTTATTATGTAGATAATAATTCATGGATTTATTTGCTTGAGTATGATACAATTTTGGTTTTGCCAAATCAAGTGTAACCGTTTTTTTATGTGAAAATTACCAACTTTCGAAACCTTTTTAAACCTTGAATACACTTCAGGTTTGCATTACTTGCTCTGTCAATTTGGCAGGCACTTGTTTACCTAAATATCCCATATCTCAACTTGAGCCAGTTTCAAACAACAGAAAAATAATTCCTCAGTAGCAGGAAATGAGAGTTATTATGTAGATTAGAATTCATGGATTTATTTGCTTGAGTATGATACAATTTTGGTTTTGCCAAATCAAGTGTAACCGTTTTTTTATGTGAAAATTACCAACTTTCGAAACCTTTTTAAACCTTGAATACACTTCAGGTTTGCATTACTTGCTCTGTCAATTTGGCAGGCACTTGTTTACCTAAATATCTCAACATGAGCCAGTTTCAAACAACAGAACAATAATTCCTCAGTAGCAGGAAATGAGAGTTATTATGTAGATTAGAATTCATGGATTTATTTGCTTGAGTATGATACAATTTTGGTTTAGCCAAATCAAGTATAACCGTTTTTTTATGTGAAAATTACCAACTTTCGAAACCTTTTTAAACCTTGAATACACTTCAGGTTTGCATTACTTGCTCTGTCAATTTGGCAGGCACTTGTTTACCTAAATATCCCATATCTCAACTTGAGCCAGTTTCAAACAACAGAACAATAATCCCCTTTTAATTTTCACATTGCTTCAAAGGCAGGGACGTCAACGTTCAGTGGCGGCAACGATGGAGCTTCTAATTTCAACTACAGGCATTATGCCAACCAACGATTTACTAACAAATTTAAATGTGCCTGTAAAGTTTAATTTGTGTCAGTGATTTCCCATATGGTCTAGCGGTTAGGATTCCTGGTTTTCACCCAGGTGGCCTGGGTTCAACTCCCGGTATGGGAATTATTATCTTATAATTTTGCAGGCACTTGTTCAACTTCAGATCCCACATTTAAATTTGAGCCAGTTTCACACAATAGAACAATAATCCCTCAGTAGCAGGAAATGTGAGTTATTATGTAGATAATAATTCATGGATTTATTTGCTTGAGTATGATACAATTTTGGTTTTGCCAAATCAAGTGTAACCGTTTTTTTATGTGAAAATTACCAACTTTCGAAACCTTTTTAAACCTTGAATACACTTCAGGTTTGCATTACTTGCTCTGTCAATTTGGCAGGCACTTGTTTACCTAAATATCTCAACATGAGCCAGTTTCAAACAACAGAACAATAATTCCTCAGTAGCAGGAAATTAGAGTTATTATGTAGATTAGAATTCATGGATTTATTTGCTTGAGTATGATACAATTTTGGTTTAGCCAAATCAAGAATAACCGTTTTTTATGTGAAAATTACCAACTTTCGAAACCTTTTTAAACCTTGAATACACTTCAGGTTTGCATTACTTGCTCTGTCAATTTGGCAGGCACTTGTTTACCTAAATATCCCATATCTCAACTTGAGCCAGTTTCAAACAACAGAACAATAATCCCCTTTTAATTTTCACATTGCTTCAAAGGCAGGGACGTCAACGTTCAGTGGCGGCAACGATGGAGCTTCTAATTTCAACTACAGGCATTATGCCAACCAACGATTTACTAACAAATTTAAATGTGCCTGTAAAGTTTAATTTGTGTCAGTGATTTCCCATATGGTCTAGCGGTTAGGATTCCTGGTTTTCACCCAGGTGGCCCGGGTTCAACTCCCGGTATGGGAATTATTATCTTATAATTTTGCAGGCACTTGTTCAACTTCAGATCCCACATTTAAATTTGAGCCAGTTTCACACAATAGAACAATAATCCCTCAGTAGCAGGAAATGTGAGTTATTATGTAGATAATAATTCATGGATTTATTTGCTTGAGTATGATACAATTTTGGTTTTGAAAAAATCAAGTGTAACCGTTTTTTTATGTGAAAATTACCAACTTTCGAAACCTTTTTAAACCTTGAATACACTTCAGGTTTGCATTACTTGCTCTGTCAATTTGGCAGGCACTTGTTTACCTAAATATCTCAACATGAGCCAGTTTCAAACAACAGAACAATAATTCCTCAGTAGCAGGAAATGAGAGTTATTATGTAGATTAGAATTCATGGATTTATTTGCTTGAGTATGATACAATTTTGGTTTAGCCAAATCAAGTATAACCGTTTTTTTATGTGAAAATTACCAACTTTCGAAACCTTTTTAAACCTTGAATACACTTCAGGTTTGCATTACTTGCTCTGTCAATTTGGCAGGCACTTGTTTACCTAAATATCCCATATCTCAACTTGAGCCAGTTTCAAACAACAGAACAATAATCCCCTTTTAATTTTCATATTGCTTCAAAGGCAGGGACGTCAACGTTCAGTGGCGGCAACGATGGAGCTTCTAATTTCAACTACAGGCATTATGCCAACCAACGATTTACTAACAAATTTAAATGTGCCTGTAAAGTTTAATTTGTGTCAGTGATTTCCCATATGGTCTAGCGGTTAGGATTCCTGGTTTTCACCCAGGTGGCCCGGGTTCAACTCCCGGTATGGGAATTATTATCTTATAATTTTGCAGGCACTTGTTCAACTTCAGATCCCACATTTAAATTTGAGCCAGTTTCACACAATAGAACAATAATCCCTCAGTAGCAGGAAATGTGAGTTATTATGTAGATAATAATTCATGGATATATTTGCTTGAGTATGATACAATTTTGGTTTTGCCAAATCAAGTGTAACCGTTTTTTATGTGAAAATTACCAACTTTCGAAACCTTTTTAAACCTTGAATACACTTCAGGTTTGCATTACTTGCTCTGTCAATTTGGCAGGCACTTGTTTACCTAAATATCTCAACATGAACCAGTTTCAAACAACAGAACAATAATTCCTCAGTAGCAGGAAATGAGAGTTATTATGTAAATTAGAAATCATGGATTTATTTTCATGAGTATGATACAATTTTGGTTTGGCCAAATCAAGTGTAACATTTTTTATGTGAAAATTACCAACTTTCGAAACCTTTTTAAACCTTGAATACACTTCAGGTTTGCATTACTTGCTCTGTCAATTTGGCAGGCACTTGTTTACCTAAATATCCCATATCTCAACTTGAGCCAGTTTCAAACAACAGAAAAATAATTCCTCAGTAGCAGGAAATGAGAGTTATTATGTAGATTAGAAATCATGGATTTATTTGCATGAGTATGATACAATTTTGGTTTGGCCAAATCAAGTGTAACCGTTTTTTTTATGTGGAAATTATAAACTTTCGAAACCTTTTTAAACCTTGAATACACTTCAGGTTTGCATTACTTGCTCTGTCAATTTGGCAGGCACTTGTTTACCTAAATATCCCATATCTCAACTTGAGCCAGTTTCAAACAACAGAACAATAATCCCCTTTTAATTTTCACATTGCTTCAAAGGCAGGGACGTCAACGTTCAGTGGCGGCAACGATGGAGGTTATAACTTCAACTACAGGCATTATGCCAACCAACGATTTACTAACAAATTTAAATGTGCCTGTAAAGTTTAATGTGTATCAGTGATTTCCCATATGGTCTAGCGGTTAGGATTCCTGGTTTTCACCCAGGTGGCCCGGGTTCAACTCCCGGTATGGGAATTATTATCTTATAATTTTGCAGGCACTTGTTCAACTTCAGATCCCACATTTAAATTTGAGCCAGTTTCACACAATAGAACAACAATCCCTCAGTAGCAGGAAATTTGAGTTATTATGTAGATAATAATTCATGGATTTATTTGCTTGAGTATGATACAATTTTGGTTTTGCCAAATCAAGTGTAACCGTTTTTTTATGTGAAAATTACCAACTTTCGAAACCTTTTTAAACCTTGAATACACTTCAGGTTTGCATTACTTGCTCTGTCAATTTGGCAGGCACTTGTTTACCTAAATATCTCAACATGAGCCAGTTTCAAACAACAGAACAATAATTCCTCAGTAGCAGGAAATGAGAGTTATTATGTAGATTAGAATTCATGGATTTATTTGCTTGAGTATGATACAATTTTGGTTTTGCCAAATCAAGTGTAACCGTTTTTTTATGTGAAAATTACCAACTTTCGAAACCTTTTTAAACCTTGAATACACTTCAGGTTTGCATTACTTGCTCTGTCAATTTGTCAGACACTTGTTTACCTAAATATCCCATAATTCAACTTGAGCCAGTTTCAAACAACAGAACAATAATCCCCTTTTAATTTTCACATTGCTTCAAAGGCAGGGACGTCAACGTTCAGTGGCGGCAACGATGGAGCTTCTAATTTCAACTACAGGCATTATGCCAACCAACAATTTACTAACAAATTTAAATGTGCCTGTAAAGTTTAATTTGTGTCAGTGATTTCCCATATGGTCTAGCGGTTAGGATTCCTGGTTTTCACCCAGGTGGCCCGGGTTCAACTCCCGGTATGGGAATTATTATCTTATAATTTTGCAGGCACTTGTTCAACTTCAGATCCCACATTTAAATTTGAGCCAGTTTCACACAATAGAACAATAATCCCTCAGTAGCAGGAAATTTGAGTTATTATGTAGATAATAATTCATGGATTTATTTGCTTGAGTATGATACAATTTTGGTTTTGCCAAATCAAGTGTAACCGTTTTTTTATGTGAAAATTACCAACTTTCGAAACCTTTTTAAACCTTGAATACACTTCAGGTTTGCATTACTTGCTCTGTCAATTTGGCAGGCACTTGTTTACCTAAATATCTCAACATGAGCCAGTTTCAAACAACAGAACAATAATTCCTCAGTAGCAGGAAATTAGAGTTATTATGTAGATTAGAATTCATGGATTTATTTGCTTGAGTATGATACAATTTTGGTTTAGCCAAATCAAGAATAACCGTTTTTTATGTGAAAATTACCAACTTTCGAAACCTTTTTAAACCTTGAATACACTTCAGGTTTGCATTACTTGCTCTGTCAATTTGGCAGGCACTTGTTTACCTAAATATCCCATATCTCAACTTGAGCCAGTTTCAAACAACAGAACAATAATCCCCTTTTAATTTTCACATTGCTTCAAAGGCAGGGACGTCAACGTTCAGTGGCGGCAACGATGGAGCTTCTAATTTCAACTACAGGCATTATGCCAACCAACGATTTACTAACAAATTTAAATGTGCCTGTAAAGTTTAATTTGTGTCAGTGATTTCCCATATGGTCTAGCGGTTAGGATTCCTGGTTTTCACCCAGGTGGCCCGGGTTCAACTCCCGGTATGGGAATTATTATCTTATAATTTTGCAGGCACTTGTTCAACTTCAGATCCCACATTTAAATTTGAGCCAGTTTCACACAATAGAACAATAATCCCTCAGTAGCAGGAAATGTGAGTTATTATGTAGATAATAATTCATGGATTTATTTGCTTGAGTATGATACAATTTTGGTTTTGAAAAAATCAAGTGTAACCGTTTTTTTATGTGAAAATTACCAACTTTCGAAACCTTTTTAAACCTTGAATACACTTCAGGTTTGCATTACTTGCTCTGTCAATTTGGCAGGCACTTGTTTACCTAAATATCTCAACATGAGCCAGTTTCAAACAACAGAACAATAATTCCTCAGTAGCAGGAAATGAGAGTTATTATGTAGATTAGAATTCATGGATTTATTTGCTTGAGTATGATACAATTTTGGTTTAGCCAAATCAAGTATAACCGTTTTTTTATGTGAAAATTACCAACTTTCGAAACCTTTTTAAACCTTGAATACACTTCAGGTTTGCATTACTTGCTCTGTCAATTTGGCAGGCACTTGTTTACCTAAATATCCCATATCTCAACTTGAGCCAGTTTCAAACAACAGAACAATAATCCCCTTTTAATTTTCACATTGCTTCAAAGGCAGGGACGTCAACGTTCAGTGGCGGCAACGATGGAGCTTCTAATTTCAACTACAGGCATTATGCCAACCAACGATTTACTAACAAATTTAAATGTGCCTGTAAAGTTTAATTTGTGTCAGTGATTTCCCATATGGTCTAGCGGTTAGGATTCCTGGTTTTCACCCAGGTGGCCCGGGTTCAACTCCCGGTATGGGAATTATTATCTTATAATTTTGCAGGCACTTGTTCAACTTCAGATCCCACATTTAAATTTGAGCCAGTTTCACACAATAGAACAATAATCCCTCAGTAGCAGGAAATGTGAGTTATTATGTAGATAATAATTCATGGATATATTTGCTTGAGTATGATACAATTTTGGTTTTGCCAAATCAAGTGTAACCGTTTTTTATGTGAAAATTACCAACTTTCGAAACCTTTTTAAACCTTGAATACACTTCAGGTTTGCATTACTTGCTCTGTCAATTTGGCAGGCACTTGTTTACCTAAATATCTCAACATGAACCAGTTTCAAACAACAGAACAATAATTCCTCAGTAGCAGGAAATGAGAGTTATTATGTAAATTAGAAATCATGGATTTATTTTCATGAGTATGATACAATTTTGGTTTGGCCAAATCAAGTGTAACATTTTTTATGTGAAAATTACCAACTTTCGAAACCTTTTTAAACCTTGAATACACTTCAGGTTTGCATTACTTGCTCTGTCAATTTGGCAGGCACTTGTTTACCTAAATATCCCATATCTCAACTTGAGCCAGTTTCAAACAACAGAAAAATAATTCCTCAGTAGCAGGAAATGAGAGTTATTATGTAGATTAGAAATCATGGATTTATTTGCATGAGTATGATACAATTTTGGTTTGGCCAAATCAAGTGTAACCGTTTTTTTTATGTGGAAATTATAAACTTTCGAAACCTTTTTAAACCTTGAATACACTTCAGGTTTGCATTACTTGCTCTGTCAATTTGGCAGGCACTTGTTTACCTAAATATCCCATATCTCAACTTGAGCCAGTTTCAAACAACAGAACAATAATCCCCTTTTAATTTTCACATTGCTTCAAAGGCAGGGACGTCAACGTTCAGTGGCGGCAACGATGGAGGTTATAACTTCAACTACAGGCATTATGCCAACCAACGATTTACTAACAAATTTAAATGTGCCTGTAAAGTTTAATGTGTATCAGTGATTTCCCATATGGTCTAGCGGTTAGGATTCCTGGTTTTCACCCAGGTGGCCCGGGTTCAACTCCCGGTATGGGAATTATTATCTTATAATTTTGCAGGCACTTGTTCAACTTCAGATCCCACATTTAAATTTGAGCCAGTTTCACACAATAGAACAACAATCCCTCAGTAGCAGGAAATTTGAGTTATTATGTAGATAATAATTCATGGATTTATTTGCTTGAGTATGATACAATTTTGGTTTTGCCAAATCAAGTGTAACCGTTTTTTTATGTGAAAATTACCAACTTTCGAAACCTTTTTAAACCTTGAATACACTTCAGGTTTGCATTACTTGCTCTGTCAATTTGGCAGGCACTTGTTTACCTAAATATCTCAACATGAGCCAGTTTCAAACAACAGAACAATAATTCCTCAGTAGCAGGAAATGAGAGTTATTATGTAGATTAGAATTCATGGATTTATTTGCTTGAGTATGATACAATTTTGGTTTAGCCAAATCAAGTATAACCGTTTTTTTATGTGAAAATTACCAACTTTCGAAACCTTTTTAAACCTTGAATACACTTCAGGTTTGCATTACTTGCTCTGTCAATTTGGCAGGCACTTGTTTACCTAAATATCCCATATCTCAACTTGAGCCAGTTTCAAACAACAGAAAAATAATTCCTCAGTAGCAGGAAATGAGAGTTATTATGTAGATTAGAAATCATGGATTTATTTGCATGAGTATGATACAATTTTGGTTTGGCCAAATCAAGTGTAACCGTTTTTTTTATGTGGAAATTATAAACTTTCGAAACCTTTTTAAACCTTGAATACACTTCAGGTTTGCATTACTTGCTCTGTCAATTTGGCAGGCACTTGTTTACCTAAATATCCCATATCTCAACTTGAGCCAGTTTCAAACAACAGAACAATAATCCCCTTTTAATTTTCACATTGCTTCAAAGGCAGGGACGTCAACGTTCAGTGGCGGCAACGATGGAGGTTATAACTTCAACTACAGGCATTATGCCAACCAACGATTTACTAACAAATTTAAATGTGCCTGTAAAGTTTAATGTGTATCAGTGATTTCCCATATGGTCTAGCGGTTAGGATTCCTGGTTTTCACCCAGGTGGCCCGGGTTCAACTCCCGGTATGGGAATTATTATCTTATAATTTTGCAGGCACTTGTTCAACTTCAGATCCCACATTTAAATTTGAGCCAGTTTCACACAATAGAACAACAATCCCTCAGTAGCAGGAAATTTGAGTTATTATGTAGATAATAATTCATGGATTTATTTGCTTGAGTATGATACAATTTTGGTTTTGCCAAATCAAGTGTAACCGTTTTTTTATGTGAAAATTACCAACTTTCGAAACCTTTTTAAACCTTGAATACACTTCAGGTTTGCATTACTTGCTCTGTCAATTTGGCAGGCACTTGTTTACCTAAATATCTCAACATGAGCCAGTTTCAAACAACAGAACAATAATTCCTCAGTAGCAGGAAATGAGAGTTATTATGTAGATTAGAATTCATGGATTTATTTGCTTGAGTATGATACAATTTTGGTTTTGCCAAATCAAGTGTAACCGTTTTTTTATGTGAAAATTACCAACTTTCGAAACCTTTTTAAACCTTGAATACACTTCAGGTTTGCATTACTTGCTCTGTCAATTTGTCAGACACTTGTTTACCTAAATATCCCATAATTCAACTTGAGCCAGTTTCAAACAACAGAACAATAATCCCCTTTTAATTTTCACATTGCTTCAAAGGCAGGGACGTCAACGTTCAGTGGCGGCAACGATGGAGCTTCTAATTTCAACTACAGGCATTATGCCAACCAACAATTTACTAACAAATTTAAATGTGCCTGTAAAGTTTAATTTGTGTCAGTGATTTCCCATATGGTCTAGCGGTTAGGATTCCTGGTTTTCACCCAGGTGGCCCGGGTTCAACTCCCGGTATGGGAATTATTATCTTATAATTTTGCAGGCACTTGTTCAACTTCAGATCCCACATTTAAATTTGAGCCAGTTTCACACAATAGAACAATAATCCCTCAGTAGCAGGAAATTTGAGTTATTATGTAGATAATAATTCATGGATTTATTTGCTTGAGTATGATACAATTTTGGTTTTGCCAAATCAAGTGTAACCGTTTTTTTATGTGAAAATTACCAACTTTCGAAACCTTTTTAAACCTTGAATACACTTCAGGTTTGCATTACTTGCTCTGTCAATTTGGCAGGCACTTGTTTACCTAAATATCCCATATCTCAACTTGAGCCAGTTTCAAACAACAGAAAAATTATTCCTCAGTAGCAGGAAATGAGAGTCATTATGTAGATAATAATTCATGGATTTATTTGCTTGAGTATGATACAATTTTGGTTTTGCCAAATCAAGTGTAACCGTTTTTTTATGTGAAAATTACCAACTTTCGAAACCTTTTTAAACCTTGAATACACTTCAGGTTTGCATTACTTGCTCTGTCAATTTGGCAGGCACTTGTTTACCTAAATATCTCAACATGAGCCAGTTTCAAACAACAGAACAATAATTCCTCAGTAGCAGGAAATGAGAGTTATTATGTAGATTAGAAATCATGGATTTATTTTCATGAGTATGATACAATTTTGGTTTGGCCAAATCAAGTGTAACATTTTTTATGTGAAAATTACCAACTTTCGAAACCTTTTTAAACCTTGAATACACTTCAGGTTTGCATTACTTGCTCTGTCAATTTGGCAGGCACTTGTTTACCTAAATATCCCATATCTCAACTTGAGCCAGTTTCAAACAACAGAAAAATAATTCCTCAGTAGCAGGAAATGAGAGTTATTATGTAGATTAGAAATCATGGATTTATTTGCATGAGTATGATACAATTTTGTTTTGGCCAAATCAAGTGTAACCGTTTTTTTATGTGGAAATTATAAACTTTCGAAACCTTTTTAAACCTTGAATACACTTCAGGTTTGCATTACTTGCTCTGTCAATTTGGCAGGCACTTGTTTACCTAAATATCCCATATCTCAACTTGAGCCAGTTTCAAACAACAGAACAATAATCCCCTTTTAATTTTCACATTGCTTCAAAGGCAGGGACGTCAACGTTCAGTGGCGGCAACGATGGAGGTTATAACTTCAACTACAGGCATTATGCCAACCAACGATTTACTAACACATTTAAATGTGCCTGTAAAGTTTAATGGGTATCAGTGATTTCCCATATGGTCTAGCGGTTAGGATTCCTGGTTTTCACCCAGGTGGCCCGGGTTCAACTCCCGGTATGGGAATTATTATCTTATAATTTTGCAGGCACTTGTTCAACTTCAGATCCCACATTTAAATTTGAGCCAGTTTCACACAATAGAACAATAATTCCTCAGTAGCAGGAAATTAGAGTTATTATGTAGATTAGAATTCATGGATTTATTTGCTTGAGTATGATACAATTTTGGTTTGGCCAAATCAAGTATAACCGTTTTTTTAAGTGAAAATTACCAACTTTCGAAACCTTTTTAAACCTTGAATACACTTCAGGTTTGCATTACTTGCTCTGTCAATTTGGCAGGCACTTTTTTACCTAAATATCCCATATCTCAATTTGAGCCAGTTTCAAACAACAAAACAATAATTCCTCAGTAGCAGGAAATGAGAGTTATTATGTAGATTAGAATTCATGGATTTATTTGCTTGAGTATGATACAATTTTGGTTTGGCCAAATCAAGTATAACCGTTTTTTTATGTGGAAATTACAAACTTTCTAAGACTTTTTAAACCTTGAATACACTTCAAGTTTGCATGACTTGCTCTGTCAATTTGGCAGGCACTTGTTTACCTAAATATCCCATATCTCAACTTGAGCCAGTTTCAAACAACAGAACAATAATCCCCTTTTAATTTTCACAATGCTTCAAAGGCAGGGACGTCAACGTTCAGTGGCGGCAACGATGGAGCTTATAACTTCAACTACAGGCATTATGCCAACCAACGATTTACTAACACATTTAAATGTGCCTGTAAAGTTAAATTGTGTCAGTGATTTCCCATATGGTCTAGCGGTTAGGATTCCTGGTTTTCACCCGGGTTCAACTCCCAGTATGGGAATTATTATCTTATAATTTTGCAGGCACTTGTTCAACTTCAGATCCCACATTTAAATTTGAGCCAGTTTCACACAATAGAACAATAATCCCTCAGTAGCAGGAAATTTGAGTTATTATGTAGATAATAATTCATGGATTTATTTGCTTGAGTATGATACAATTTTGGTTTTGCCAAATCAAGTGTAACCGTTTTTTTATGTGAAAATTACCAACTTTCGAAACCTTTTTAAACCTTGAATACACTTCAGGTTTGCATTACTTGCTCTGTCAATTTGGCAGGCACTTGTTTACCTAAATATCTCAACATGAGCCAGTTTCAAACAACATAACAATAATTCCTCAGTAGCAGGAAATGAGAGTTATTATGTAGATTAGAAATCATGGATTTATTTTCATGAGTATGATACAATTTTGGTTTGGCCAAATCAAGTGTAACATTTTTTATGTGAAAATTACCAACTTTCGAAACCTTTTTAAACCTTGAATACACTTCAGGTTTGCATTACTTGCTCTGTCAATTTGGCAGGCACTTGTTTACCTAAATATCCCATATCTCAACTTGAGCAAGTTTCAAACAACAGAAAAATAATTCCTCAGTAGCAGGAAATGAGAGTTATTATGTAGATTAGAAATCATGGATTTATTTGCTTGAGTATGATACAATTTTGGTTTGGCCAAATCAAGTGTAACCGTTTTTTTATGTGAAAATTACCAACTTTCGAAACCTTTTTAAACCTTGAATACACTTCAAGTTTGCATTACTTGCTCTGTCAATTTGGCAGGCACTTGTTTACCTAAATATCCCATATCTCAACTTGAGCCAGATTCAAACAACAAAACAATAATTCCACAGTAGCAGGAAATTAGAGTTATTATGTAGATAATAATTCATGGATTTATTTGCTTGAGTATGATACAATTTTGGTTTTGCCAAATCAAGTGTAACCGTTTTTTTATGTGAAAATTACCAACTTTATAAACCTTTTTAAACCTTGAATACACTTCAGGTTTGCATTACTTGCTCTGTCAATTTGGCAGGCACTTGTTTACCTAAATATCCCATATCTCAACTTGAGCCAGTTTCAAACAACAAAACAATAATTCCTCAGTAGCAGGAAATTAGAGTTATTATGTATATAATAATTCATGGATTTATTTGCTTGAGTATGATACAATTTTGGTTTTGCCAAATCAAGTGTAACCGTTTTTTTATGTGAAAATTACAAACTTTCGAAACCTTTTTAAACCTTGAATACACTTCAGGTTTGCATTACTTGCTCTGTCAATTTGGCATTCACTTGTTTACCTAAATATCCCATATCTCAACTTGAGCCAGTTTCAAACAACAAAACAATAATTCCTCAGTAGCAGGAAATGAGAGTTACTATGTAGATTGGAATTCATGGATTTATTTGCTTGAGTATGATACAATTTTGGTTTGGCCAAATCAAGTATAACCGTTTTTTTATGTGGAAATTACAAACTTTCTAAGACTTTTTAAACCTTGAATACACTTCAAGTTTGCATTACTTGCTCTGTCAATTTGGCAGGCACTTGTTTACCTAAATATCCCATATCTCAACTTGAGCCAGTTTCAAACAACAGAACAATAATCCCCTTTTAATTTTCACATTGCTTCAAAGGCAGGGACGTCAATGTCCCTTCAGTCACAGACTGATCCCACCACGGTGTGCCAGAGAGCGCTACAGGAGGTCCTTCCTGCCGGCGGCTATGAGACTGTATAATGCCTCACCGGGGTGCCGTGCCGTCGGCAACATAGATCTGGAACTGTTGGGGTGCTAGGACCTAGTTTAACAATTATGCATCCATCCGTGAGTAACTCTGGTCCGTCAGCACTCATCCACTCAGGACCTATTTATTCATACAGGTCTGTATATGCATACTCATGTACAGTTGTTATATTATATCACATGCAATATTGTAAGTAATTATTGGACGTAGGCATTCACTCAGGAATGCATTATAGTATCCTGCCAGTTGCACCTTTTCTCATTGCTTTTAGTATATCGAATGTGCAATAAGTGCAGTTGTCTGTAATTAAACCCTGCGCACTAAGGACTGTATTTTAAGGGAATTACTATTATTACCCCAAATGATATCATACACACATTTAGCTATTAAAGTATCTCTTCCTGTCATTTACCTGTACAGTTTGTGTAAACATGCAAGTATTCACTTATATGTAAATATAACTGTATACCTAACTGTACAGCTAATTTAACCATGCAAAATTTTCACTTACCTGTTCATTTACCCAGTCTGTCTATTAAGTAAACTATTATTACCCTCGCTCATATCATACGCATTTTTAGCTACTGAAGTATTTCTCTGCCATCGACCTGTATAGTATAGTTAACCATCCAACATCCACCAATGTATAGTGTACATATTCAGCCAACCACCCATACTATGCAATGTCCTTTTTATAGCTTTTTTTTGCACTCCAGATATCTTGTATTTCTATACTTTTTCATACTGCCGCTCTATGTATCATGTATCATGTATCTGTCTTTTGTGTACTTTCGTTGTGGCATTTTGCACCTGCCCTGTGTTTTTGTTGTAGCTGCTTGACAATGAAATTTCCCCCCCGGGGGATCAATAAAGTACCTATCTATCTCTATCTATCTATCTTCAGTGGCGGCAACGATGGAGCTTATAACTTCAAGTACAGGCATTATGCCAACCAACGATTTACTAACACATTTAAATGTGCCTGTAAAGTTTAATTTGTGTCAGAGATTTCCCATATGGTCTAGCGGTTAGGATTCCTGGTTTTCACCCAGGTGGGCCGGGTTCAACTCCTGGTATGGGAATTATTATCTTATAATTTTGCAGGCACTTGTTCAACTTCAGATCCCACATTTAAATTTGAGCCAGTTTCACACAATAGAACAATAATCCCTCAGTAGCAGGATATTTGAGTTATTATGTAGATAATAATTCATGGATTTATTTGCTTGAGTATGATACAATTTTGGTTTTGCCAAATCAAGTGTAACCGTTTTTTAATGTGAAAATGACCAACTTTCGAAACCTTTTTAAACCTTGAATACACTTCAGGTTTGCATTACTTGCTCTGTCAATTTGGCAGGCACTTGTTTACCTAAATATCCCATATCTCAACTTGAGCCAGTTTCAAACAACAGAACAATAATTCCTCAGTAGCAGGAAATGAGAGTTATTATGTAGATTAGAATTCATGGATTTATTTGCTTGAGTATGATACAATTTTGGTTCGGCCAAATCAAGTGAAACATTTTTTATGTGAAAATTACCAACTTTCAAAACCTTTTTAAACCTTGAATACACTTCAAGTTTGCATTACTTGCTCTGTAAATTTGGCAGGCACTTGTTTACCTAAATATCCCATATCTCAACTTGAGCCAGTTTCAAACAACAGAACAATAATCCCCTTTTAATTTTCACATTGCTTCAAAGGCAGGGACGTCAACGTTCAGTGGCGGCAACGATGGAGCTTATAACTTCAACTACAGGCATTATGCCAACCAACGATTTACTAACACATTTAAATGTGCCTGTAACGTTTAATTTGTGTCAGTGATTTCCCATATGGTCTAGCGGTTAGGATTCCTGGTTTTCCCCCAGGTGGCCCGGGTTCAACTCCCGGTATGGGAATTATTATCTTATAATTTTGCAGGCACTTGTTCAACTTCAGATCCCACATTTTAATTTTAGCCAGTTTCACACAATAGAACAATAATCCCTCAGTAGCAGGAAATTAGAGTTATTATGTAGATAATAATTCATGGATTTATTTGCTTGAGTATGATACAATTTTGGTTTTGCCAAATCAAGTGTAACCGTTTTTTTATGTGAAAATTACCAACTTTCGAAACCTTTTTAAACCTTGAATACACTTCAGGTTTGCATTACTTGCCCTGTCAATTTGGCAGGCACTTGTTTACCTAAATATCCCATATCTCAACTTGAGCCAGTTTCAAACAACAAAACAATAATTCCTCAGTAGCAGGAAATGAGAGTTACTATGTAGATAATAATTCATGGATTTATTTGCTTGAGTATGATACAATTTTGGTTTGGCCAAATCAAGTATAACCGTTTTTTTATGTGGAAATTACAAACTTTCTAAGACTTTTTAAACCTTGAATACACTTCAAGTTTGCATTGCTTGCTCTGTCAATTTGGCAGGCACTTGTTTACCTAAATATCCCTGTGCCGTCCTCGATATGTCTGCTTAATATCCTGACGGCCAGCTAAACTTTTTCCCCACACCAAGACTCTGAAGAATAATTCTTAGTTCCACAGGTTTATTGGAGTTACAGAGAAAAGGTGAAACTGCAACACACAAAAGAGCAAGGACAAATTACACATTAAAGGCTAATTTGCACTATTACTGTTGCATTTTCGTTTGTACTCATTTTAACATTAATAAATGAGAAGAAATACATGTGAACAATATTCTGGTCATTATAGCACCTTTACCTTGCAGATCGTTAACAAACGACACAATGACACAATGAGAGCTAGCATTCACATAGCCAAAGTACATTTAGACCATCTCTAGATTACACTCTACAAACTTAAATTATTGTAAAAAATAATGATGAATACCTCCAGACAATATTACAAAATAAGGTATACATACCGACGATGCTACGCCAGACACAAGAGATCGTCAGATACGGTTGAAAAGCAATGGAATAAACAGCCTTGAACAAACCGTTGAAACTCGTTCGACGTGAGTGTTTACATTCAAACTATGGGTCGCGCGACAGGACATATAGAACCATGCGATCTTAAAGAGAACATAACCTAAATAGAAACACATTAGGAAATGCATATTCCTGGAACACATTAGAGTACTGTAATGCTGACTAAATGAAAAGCATGTTTATCTTCAACTTTAAACTTAATGCTTATTTACATGTTCTTACTCATAACAAGACACTCCCCGCCTGACGTGGATACACGTCACCCCACAGTCCATGCACAGTCCTTATTTTTTTTTTTTTTTTTTTTTTTTAAACAGTCCATTTACTAAACAGTCCACTACTGTGCCTTTGGAGGTAGAAGGAGAACTATTTCAGTGACTGGCCTGAGAAAGAGGCTAGTCTCACCTGGTTTGATGATCTTCACCTCAACCTGGCGCACTTTCCCATCTTTGCTAGGGAAGGCCTGTGTAATCAGTCCAAGAGGCCATTCATTCCTAGGTGCTTGGCTGTTCTTAAGGAGAACAACGCTTCCAGGCTGAATGTTTGGCTGAGTGGACTGCCATTTCTCGCGGGTCTGCAGTGTTGGGAGGAATTGTTTCCTCCAGCGGTCCCAGAAGGTGTTGGACAGGTGCTGAACCTGCCGCCACTGGGACTTGTAGAGGTCTGCAACTCCAAACTCACCAGCAGGAGCAGGCACAATGTTCGTCTTTTGTGTGAGAAGAGCAGCTGGCGTGAGTATGAACGAGTCATCAGGGTCCATAATCACTGGAACAAGTGGCCTGGCGTTGATGATCGCTGCGACTTCTGCCATGAAAGTCACCAGCACTTCGTGGGTGAGCTTGTCTTTCAGCTGGAGGAACATTGCGTCCAGAATCCTCCTAGCCAGACCTATCATTCTCTCCCATGATCCACCCCAATGGGATGCATGTGGGGGATTAAAGGACCAGATGCAGCCCTTGTCTAAGAGGTAAGTCTTTACAGCAGTGCTGTCAATGTTTGAGGCTATCTTCAGTTCCTTACAGGCGCCAATGAAGTTCGTGCCACGGTCGGAACGAATGAATTTGACCGGCCCACGCATTGAAAGGAAGCGCCGTAGCGCGTTGATGAAGCTAGAGGTGTCGAGGGATTCTATGACTTCGATGTGCACAGCTCTTATGCTCATGCACGTAAAGATCACTGCCCACCTTTTACTTTGAGCGAAGCCGCCTCTGGTCTTGCGTGAGGAGACGTTCCATGGGCCGAACACATCAAGACCCACGCTGGAGAACGGAGGATCTGTTGAAAGACGATCGGCTGGCAGGTTAGCCATTTTCTGGATGCTGAGTGGAGCTCTGAGCCTTCTGCATGTAATGCATTGGTGGATGATGCTGCTTACTCTTTTCTTCCCTCCGACTATCCAAAGGCCAGCTGAACGGACCGCCCCCTCTGTAAAGTGACGACCTTGATGATGGATTTGCTCGTGGTGGTGTCTGATGAGCAAAGTGGCGATGTGATGCTGGCCAGGAATAATCAGGGGAGTCTTTTCACTCTGATCGAGACTTGAATGATGAAGACGGCCTCCAACTCTGAGAAGGCCGTGTGTGTCAATGAACGGGTCCAGATTTCTGAGGGGGCTTGTTTTTGGCATCCTTTCCTGTTTTAGAATGCACTTTATCTCTTGGCTGTAGACTTCCTGTTGAACTGCTTGGATGATTACAGCTGACGCTTTCTCTGATTCCTCAACTGTGAATTCAGCTTTGCAGTAATGCCAGCCCTTGCATGCTCTGTTCTCTCTGTGAGCTGTCTTGAAATGACAGGCTATGTGAATGAGGCGAGTGACTGCACGAGTTAATGACTTCCAGGTAGAGAACTTAGCAAAGCGTTGTGAATCCAGTTGCTTGTTTGAGGCTGTAGTGCTTAAGGCAGACACCAGAGGGCGGATGTCTGGGTCTGTGCTCGGGTCAACAAGGTCATGGTTGCTCTCAGAAATGCTGGGCTCCGGCTTGGAGAGAAATTTGGGCCCACTCAGCCAGTTGGTGTGTTTCAGTTGGCCAACAGGGACGGAACGTGTTGCGTGATCTGCAGGGTTCAGGCCTGTTGGCACGTAGCGCCACTGGTCTGGTCGGCAAGATCTTCGGATGCGTAACACCCGGTTGCTGACATAGACATAAAAGCGCCTGGTCTCATTGCAAATATAGCCCAGGACTACTTTACTGTCTGAGTAGTAGGTTACAGCATCAAGCTGTAGGTCTAGTTCTGCTGAGACCAGGTCTGCTAACTCAACAGCAAGCACTGCTGCGCAGAGCTCAAGTCTTGGCACTGTGTGTTCAGGGCGAGGGGCCAGCTTGGCTTTGCCCATAACAAATCCAATCTGGTTGTTGCCATTACAGTCTGTCACTTTCAGGTAGCACACAGCACCGATAGCTTTGACTGACGCATCACAGAACACACATAGTTCTCTTCTTACCGCTGCTGACGGTGAGGCTTCTGTGTAGCGCCTTGGGATGGAAAGCTCAGCGAGCTCGGACAGAGAGGCTCTCCATGATGTCCAGGCATCTTCCATGGTTGGAGGTAAGGGCGTGTCCCAGTCACCCTTCTCCGCCGTGAGCTCTCGCAGGATAGCCTTGCCTTGGACTGTGACAGGCGCAACGAATCCAAGTGGGTCGTAGAGGCTATTGATTGTGGACAAGACACCTCGCCGGGTGTAGGGCTTGGTCTCACTGGAGACATTAAAAAGGAAACAGTCTGTCTTGAGATTCCAGTCAAGCCCGAGGCTGCCCTGCAACGGCAGCGCGTCTGCGTCGAGGTCAAGGTCTTTGAGGTCACTCGCGTGGTCACTGGATGGAAAGGCGTCCATGACCTCTTTGTTGTTCGCTGTAATCTTGTGAAGTCTCAGATTCGACTTGGAGAGCACATCCTGTGTCCTTTTTAACAGGCTGATTGCAGCTTGAACTGTAGGCAGGGACTTCAGCCCATCATCGACATAGAAGTCATGTAACACGAAGTGCTGCACATCTGGGTCGACATGGAACTCGTTGCCTTGAACAGACTTGTGTAGACCGTGAATAGCCACTGCAGGTGAAGGGCTGTTGCCGAAGACGTGGACGTTCATCCGGTAATCCACGATGGCTTTGGAGAGGTCATTGTCTTGGAACCAGAGAAAACGTAGGAAGTCACGGTCTTTCTCTCTTACCAGGAAGCAATAGAACATCTGTTCTATGTCGGCTGTGACGGCGATGGCCTCTCTTCTGAACCGAATCAGCACTCCCAGTAGTGTGTTATTCAGGTCAGGACCTGTTAACAGCACGTTGTTGAGTGATACGCCGTCGTATTGGGCACTGGAATCGAATACCACACGGATTTTCTTAGGTTTCTTCGGATGATACACTCCGAACGTTGGTAAGTACCACCTTTCTTCATGCGGGCTGAGAGGGGGGGCTAACTCTGCATGACCGTTCCGAAACATGTTGCCCATGAAGGCAAGAAAGTGGTCTCTCATCTCAGGCTTTTTTTCAAAGTTACGCTTGAGAGACATGAGACGCCTCAGCGCCTGTGGCCTGTTGTCTGGGAGCCGTGGGCGTGGGCTCTTGAAGGGTAATGGCGCCACCCAACTGTTGTTTGAGTCTTTTTGTAGTCCTTCATCCATTATCGCCATGAATGTTGTATCTTGAATGGAGGGAGCCACCTGGTTGTCATCCCTGGTCCTTCTGAACACCGTACATCCAAGGTGATCGGTTTCGCAGATAGGCTGGTCCTCAGGATACGCTGGAGGCTCACTGGTGGCCTGGGTGTCGCTGAACCTCTCCTTCACATGGAACACGTTGGGGCACGCGTCAAAGAGAGTGGGCCGTTGCAGCTCTGTGGTGTTCGTGTGGAACGTGCTAATTGTCAGTGGCCTGTGAACATTACCTAGGCACACATTTCCAACAATGACCCACCCCAGGTCTAACTTCTGTGCGTAAGGCAGATTGTGAGGGCTATTCACCTGTTTGCGGACTTTATGCACTCTGATAATGTCTCGTCCTAAGAGAAGCATAATGGGGGCTTGCGGGTCAATGTCTGGGATGAGGTGTGCCACTGACCTTAGATGAGCATGATGAAGAGCTACTTCGGGGGTTGGAATCTCCTCTCTGTTATTCGGTATGTCGTTACATTCTATGAGGCTTGGCAACGGGACGCGAACAGTTCCATCCAAAGACTCCACTTCATAGCCACTGGCCCTTCTGCCTGCTGATGGTTTCACTCCAGCACATGTTCTCAGTGTGTAAGGAGCGCTTGGACTTTGGTCATTGAACATGTCGAAGAACTGGGAGCGAACCAGTGACCTGTTGCTCTGCTCGTCCATGATCGCATACAGTTTCACGGCTTTTTCTCTGTGGCCGGCTGGGAACACTTTGACGAGGCATATTTTCGAGCAGGAGCGGTCTGTGAGTTCCCCTCCGCAGACTATTGTGCATTCGTTGGTGACCTGAGACTGCGGTGAAGCTTCATCCTCCTCCCCGCCGTGCTCAGAAGCAGGGCCAGCCTCCTGCTGCCAAGGTGCGGGTCCAGGGTGAAGCGCTGTGTTGTGCCTGTCGCTCTTACATTCAAAACACTGGACATTGAGTTTGCAGTTCTTTGCTATGTGAGATGAGGAAGAAAGACATTTAAAGCACACATTGTTTTCTTTGAGGAGTGTTTTGCGCTCGTCAATGTGCTTCTCTCTGAATGCCGGCACTTACGGAGAGGGTGCGGCTTTTTATGCAACAGACACAGTTTGTCGCCGTCGTCTGATTTTGTTAAAGGCTTACCCCTTTCAGATGTGGCTCTGGGTGACACCTCTGTCTTGTGGACGTTGACTTCCCGCTGTCTGTTGGGCTTCCACGCTGTCTTCTCTGTCCTGGGGGCCATGTCTGTGTTGCCGATGAGGCTGAAGCTTGGGTCATTAGCAATGAGAGCCTGCTGGCTGACGAAATTGACAAAGAAGCCAAAGGGAGGATAGCTCACCTGGTTTTCACGCTTGTAGGCTGCACCAGTTATCACCCACTTGTCCTGGAGACGAGACGGGAGTTTCTGTACAATTAGGTTGACGCCTCTCGACGTGTCCAGAAAAGCCAGGCCTGGTAAGTCTCCTTCAGCCTTAGCGGCCTGCAGTTCCATTAGTAGATCACCCAGCTTTGTCAGCTTAGGTCCATCTCGGTTTACTATTTTTGGAAAGCTGTCAATGCGTTTGAACAGAGCATTTTCTATTGTTTCAGCTGAGCCATATGTTAGCTCGAGCCTTTCCCATGCCATGGCCAGTCCTGCTTCTGGCCGATTGATGTGTATTGCTCTTATCTGCTCGATATGCTCTGCTGACTCCTTCCCGAGCCATTTTAGCAGAAGATCCATCTCCTCACTCGGTTCCAGGTTTAGGCCTCTGATGGCAGTCAAAAAGGAACGCTTCCATGCTCTGTAGTTTTGGGGTTTGTCATTGAATTGTAGCAAACCTGTAGCTACAAGCTCACGGCGGGCTAGATACCTGACAAAGTCATTTATGTGTGAGCCGCCATCGTTTATGTATGAGCTGCCATAATTGTAATCTGGCCGTATGGCATGGTGTGTGGGAGGAGGCTGGGTGTGGTGATTTTGTGTTCTGAAGTGGTGTACAGGAGAAGCATGCTCACCGCTAGACTTGATGTGAGGTAGATGAACGTCTCCAGGCATCCTGTTGAATGTCTCGTGGCTGTCCTCGTATGTGCTGATGTAAGGCTGCTGTGAGATGAGACGATGTGGAGCAGTATTGTTCTGCTGCGGATAGAAGGGACTGGCTTCAGGCTTTAGTGGTGGAGGTGACACGTTGTGGTTAGGGACCGGCGCTGTCCTTGCTTGTGTGTCACCGTTTTCACATGACTTAAGTTCTGAATCCCTTTCTTTTATTTGATCAAGCACATACTGCTTTGTGCGTTGTGAGGCTTCTAAAGGAACAGAGTCTATTTTCAGGTCACAACTATGTTTCTCACTTACATCAGCAGCAGCTTCAAGTGCCTCTGCTTCGGCAATGGCTGCTGCAGCCTCTTTTTTATGTTTTAGCATTTCTATAGACACTTCCAACTTAGCTTGTTGTAGCCTCAGATTAGTTTCCTCTTCAGCATAGCATAGGCGTGCCTTTGCTGCTTCGGCTCTCGCTCTTGCTCTGACTGCTGCAGACCCCGCTGACGATGAACTGGATCTCATTGAACAACATACTTGCGAGCGTGTCCTTAACGATGCACTGTGTGGGTTCTCCTGTGCTGCTGTACTTCCATGCGAACTCTCCTCTGTAGCCTGTAGCTCGGTGGGGCGCGCTGCTCCAGTAGCACTTGACTGTAGAGTATGGTCCGTTGGTCGTCCACTGGATGCGTGTGACGACATGTCAGTTAGCTTCCAACTTGCTCTGATTTATCTTGCTTGCTTGATAGTCGTCGTTTCACTGTGCCGTCCTCGATATGTCTGCTTAATATCCTGACGGCCAGCTAAACTTTTTCCCCACACCAAGACTCTGAAGAATAATTCTTAGTTCCACAGGTTTATTGGAGTTACAGAGAAAAGGTGAAACTGCAACACACAAAAGAGCAAGGACAAATTACACATTAAAGGCTAATTTGCACTATTACTGTTGCATTTTCGTTTGTACTCATTTTAACATTAATAAATGAGAAGAAATACATGTGAACAATATTCTGGTCATTATAGCACCTTTACCGTGCAGTTCGTTAACAAACGACACAATGACACAATGAGAGATAGATAGATAGATAGATAGGTACTTTATTGTTTACCTAAATATCCCATATCTCAACTTGAGCCAGTTTCAAACAACAAAACAATAATTCCTCAGTAGCAGGAAATGAGAGTTACTATGTAGATTGGAATTCATGGATTTATTTGCTTGAGTATGATACAATTTTGGTTTGGCCAAATCAAGTATAACCGTTTTTTTATGTGGAAATTACAAACTTTCTAAGACTTTTTAAACCTTGAATACACTTCAAGTTTGCATTACTTGCTCTGTCAATTTGGCAGGCACTTGTTTACCTAAATATCCCATATCTCAACTTGAGCCAGTTTCAAACAACAGAACAATAATCCCCTTTTAATTTTCACATTGCTTCAAAGGCAGGGACGTCAATGTCCCTTCAGTCACAGACTGATCCCACCACGGTGTGCCAGAGAGCGCTACAGGAGGTCCTTCCTGCCGGCGGCTATGAGACTGTATAATGCCTCACCGGGGTGCCGTGCCGTCGGCAACATAGATCTGGAACTGTTGGGGTGCTAGGACCTAGTTTAACAATTATGCATCCATCCGTGAGTAACTCTGGTCCGTCAGCACTCATCCACTCAGGACCTATTTATTCATACAGGTCTGTATATGCATACTCATGTACAGTTGTTATATTATATCACATGCAATATTGTAAGTAATTATTGGACGTAGGCATTCACTCAGGAATGCATTATAGTATCCTGCCAGTTGCACCTTTTCTCATTGCTTTTAGTATATCGAATGTGCAATAAGTGCAGTTGTCTGTAATTAAACCCTGCGCACTAAGGACTGTATTTTAAGGGAATTACTATTGTAGGAGCCATTTATGACAAGCACCTCAGTTATTGTTTCCAGAAAGAAAATAATTGTGTTATTGTTATTATTTAATAATAATTAGGCTTATGTGAATAATATTTATATATTGGTCACTTACCTGAAATGCCATTGACGCCCGTGTGAACGTGACGCAGGGATTTGTACAGATAAAGGACGGGACTACGTGGGCGGGGATGGAACCAGGGAAGTGACACAGTTTTCCACCGTAATTGGCAAGTCGTATATTGTAATTAGTGATTGGCATTGAACTTATTTGATGTTTAATGTATCGGAAAATAAACGTAAAGAACCCAGAGTCATGCGTTGTGAATGTTGGTTAATTGGAATATACTTGAATACGCGTGGTGAGCCATGTCCCTGGTCAGAAGTGGCTAAAACTAAACGAACTCCAAAGAAGTCACTATAACTATTATTACCCCAAATGATATCATACACACATTTAGCTATTAAAGTATCTCTTCCTGTCATTTACCTGTACAGTTTGTGTAAACATGCAAGTATTCACTTATATGTAAATATAACTGTATACCTAACTGTACAGCTAATTTAACCATGCAAAATTTTCACTTACCTGTTCATTTACCCAGTCTGTCTATTAAGTAAACTATTATTACCCTCGCTCATATCATACGCATTTTTAGCTACTGAAGTATTTCTCTGCCATCGACCTGTATAGTATAGTTAACCATCCAACATCCACCAATGTATAGTGTACATATTCAGCCAACCACCCATACTATGCAATGTCCTTTTTATAGCTTTTTTTTGCACTCCAGATATCTTGTATTTCTATACTTTTTCATACTGCCGCTCTATGTATCATGTATCATGTATCTGTCTTTTGTGTACTTTCGTTGTGGCATTTTGCACCTGCCCTGTGTTTTTGTTGTAGCTGCTTGACAATGAAATTTCCCCCCCGGGGGATCAATAAAGTACCTATCTATCTCTATCTATCTATCTTCAGTGGCGGCAACGATGGAGCTTATAACTTCAAGTACAGGCATTATGCCAACCAACGATTTACTAACACATTTAAATGTGCCTGTAAAGTTTAATTTGTGTCAGAGATTTCCCATATGGTCTAGCGGTTAGTATTCCTGGTTTTCACCCAGGTGGGCCGGGTTCAACTCCTGGTATGGGAATTATTATCTTATAATTTTGCAGGCACTTGTTCAACTTCAGATCCCACATTTAAATTTGAGCCAGTTTCACACAATAGAACAATAATCCCTCAGTAGCAGGATATTTGAGTTATTATGTAGATAATAATTCATGGATTTATTTGCTTGAGTATGATACAATTTTGGTTTTGCCAAATCAAGTGTAACCGTTTTTTAATGTGAAAATGACCAACTTTCGAAACCTTTTTAAACCTTGAATACACTTCAGGTTTGCATTACTTGCTCTGTCAATTTGGCAGGCACTTGTTTACCTAAATATCCCATATCTCAACTTGAGCCAGTTTCAAACAACAGAACAATAATTCCTCAGTAGCAGGAAATGAGAGTTATTATGTAGATTAGAATTCATGGATTTATTTGCTTGAGTATGATACAATTTTGGTTCGGCCAAATCAAGTGAAACATTTTTTATGTGAAAATTACCAACTTTCAAAACCTTTTTAAACCTTGAATACACTTCAAGTTTGCATTACTTGCTCTGTAAATTTGGCAGGCACTTGTTTACCTAAATATCCCATATCTCAACTTGAGCCAGTTTCAAACAACAGAACAATAATCCCCTTTTAATTTTCACATTGCTTCAAAGGCAGGGACGTCAACGTTCAGTGGCGGCAACGATGGAGCTTATAACTTCAACTACAGGCATTATGCCAACCAACGATTTACTAACACATTTAAATGTGCCTGTAACGTTTAATTTGTGTCAGTGATTTCCCATATGGTCTAGCGGTTAGGATTCCTGGTTTTCCCCCAGGTGGCCCGGGTTCAACTCCCGGTATGGGAATTATTATCTTATAATTTTGCAGGCACTTGTTCAACTTCAGATCCCACATTTTAATTTTAGCCAGTTTCACACAATAGAACAATAATCCCTCAGTAGCAGGAAATTAGAGTTATTATGTAGATAATAATTCATGGATTTATTTGCTTGAGTATGATACAATTTTGGTTTTGCCAAATCAAGTGTAACCGTTTTTTTATGTGAAAATTACCAACTTTCGAAACCTTTTTAAACCTTGAATACACTTCAGGTTTGCATTACTTGCCCTGTCAATTTGGCAGGCACTTGTTTACCTAAATATCCCATATCTCAACTTGAGCCAGTTTCAAACAACAAAACAATAATTCCTCAGTAGCAGGAAATGAGAGTTACTATGTAGATAATAATTCATGGATTTATTTGCTTGAGTATGATACAATTTTGGTTTGGCCAAATCAAGTATAACCGTTTTTTTATGTGGAAATTACAAACTTTCTAAGACTTTTTAAACCTTGAATACACTTCAAGTTTGCATTGCTTGCTCTGTCAATTTGGCAGGCACTTGTTTACCTAAATATCCCTGTGCCGTCCTCGATATGTCTGCTTAATATCCTGACGGCCAGCTAAACTTTTTCCCCACACCAAGACTCTGAAGAATAATTCTTAGTTCCACAGGTTTATTGGAGTTACAGAGAAAAGGTGAAACTGCAACACACAAAAGAGCAAGGACAAATTACACATTAAAGGCTAATTTGCACTATTACTGTTGCATTTTCGTTTGTACTCATTTTAACATTAATAAATGAGAAGAAATACATGTGAACAATATTCTGGTCATTATAGCACCTTTACCTTGCAGATCGTTAACAAACGACACAATGACACAATGAGAGCTAGCATTCACATAGCCAAAGTACATTTAGACCATCTCTAGATTACACTCTACAAACTTAAATTATTGTAAAAAATAATGATGAATACCTCCAGACAATATTACAAAATAAGGTATACATACCGACGATGCTACGCCAGACACAAGAGATCGTCAGATACGGTTGAAAAGCAATGGAATAAACAGCCTTGAACAAACCGTTGAAACTCGTTCGACGTGAGTGTTTACATTCAAACTATGGGTCGCGCGACAGGACATATAGAACCATGCGATCTTAAAGAGAACATAACCTAAATAGAAACACATTAGGAAATGCATATTCCTGGAACACATTAGAGTACTGTAATGCTGACTAAATGAAAAGCATGTTTATCTTCAACTTTAAACTTAATGCTTATTTACATGTTCTTACTCATAACAAGACAATCCCATATCTCAACTTGAGCCAGTTTCAAACAACAGAACAATAATTCCTCAGTAGCAGGAAATGAGAGTTATTATGTAGATTAGAATTCATGGATTTATTTGCTTGAGTATGATACAATTTTGGTTCGGCCAAATCAAGTGAAACATTTTTTATGTGAAAATTACCAACTTTCAAAACCTTTTTAAACCTTGAATACACTTCAAGTTTGCATTACTTGCTCTGTCAATTTGGCAGGCACTTGTTTACCTAAATATCCCATATCTCAACTTGAGCCAGTTTCAAACAACAGAACAATAATCCCCTTTTAATTTTCACATTGCTTCAAAGGCAGGGACGTCAACGTTCAGTAGCAGCAACGATGGAGCTTATAACTTCAACTACAGGCATTATGCCAACCAACGATTTACTAACACATTTAAATGTGCCTGTAACGTTTAATTTGTGTCAGTGATTTCCCATATGGTCTAGCGGTTAGGATTCCTGGTTTTCCCCCAGGTGGCCCGGGTTCAACTCCCGGTATGGGAATTATTATCTTATAATTTTGCAGGCACTTGTTCAACTTCAGATCCCACATTTTAATTTTAGCCAGTTTCACACAATAGAACAATAATCCCTCAGTAGCAGGAAATTAGAGTTATTATGTAGATAATAATTCATGGATTTATTTGCTTGAGTATGATACAATTTTGGTTTTGCCAAATCAAGTGTAACCGTTTTTTTATGTGAAAATTACCAACTTTCGAAACCTTTTTAAACCTTGAATACACTTCAGGTTTGCATTACTTGCCCTGTCAATTTGGCAGGCACTTGTTTACCTAAATATCCCATATCTCAACTTGAGCCAGTTTCAAACAACAAAACAATAATTCCTCAGTAGCAGGAAATGAGAGTTACTATGTAGATAATAATTCATGGATTTATTTGCTTGAGTATGATACAATTTTGGTTTGGCCAAATCAAGTATAACCGTTTTTTTATGTGGAAATTACAAACTTTCTAAGACTTTTTAAACCTTGAATACACTTCAAGTTTGCATTACTTGCTCTGTCAATTTGGCAGGCACTTGTTTACCTAAATATCCCATATCTCAACTTGAGCCAGTTTCAAACAACAGAACAATAATTCCTCAGTAGCAGGAAATGAGAGTTATTATGTAGATTAGAATTCATGGATTTATTTGCTTGAGTATGATACAATTTTGGTTCGGCCAAATCAAGTGAAACATTTTTTATGTGAAAATTACCAACTTTCAAAACCTTTTTAAACCTTGAATACACTTCAAGTTTGCATTACTTGCTCTGTCAATTTGGCAGGCACTTGTTTACCTAAATATCCCATATCTCAACTTGAGCCAGTTTCAAACAACAGAACAATAATCCCCTTTTAATTTTCACATTGCTTCAAAGGCAGGGACGTCAACGTTCAGTAGCAGCAACGATGGAGTTTATAACTTCAACTACAGGCATTATGCCAACCAACGATTTACTAACACATTTAAATGTGCCTGTAAAGTTTAATATGTGTCAGTGATTTCCCATATGGTCTAGCGGTTAGGATTCCTTGTTTTCACCCAGGTGGCCTGGGTTCAACTCCCAGTATGGAAATTATTATCTTATAATTTTGCAGGCACTTGTTCAACTTCAGATCCCACATTTTAATTTTAGCCAGTTACACACAATAGAACAATAATCCCTCAGTAGCAAGAAATTAGAGTTATTATGTAGATAATAATTCATGGATTTATTTGCTTGAGTATTATACAATTTTGGCTTTGCCAAATCAAGTGTAACCGTTTTTTTATGTGAAAATTACCAACTTTCGAAACCTTTTTAAACCTTGAATACACTTCAGGTTTGCATTACTTGCTCTGTCAATTTGGCAGGCACTTGTTTACCTAAATATCCCATATCTCAACTTGAGCCAGTTTCAAACAACAGAACAATAATTCCTCAGTAGCAGGAAATGAGAGTTATTATGTAGATTAGAATTCATAGATTTATTTGCTTGAGTATGATACAATTTTGGTTCGGCCAAATCAAGTGTAACCTTTTTTATGTGAAAATTACAAACTTTATAAACCTTTTTAAACCTTGAATACACTTCAGGTTTGCATTACTTGCTCTGTCATTTTGGCAGGCACTTGTTTACCTAAATATCCCATATCTCAACTTGGGCCAGTTTCAAACAACAGAACAATAATCCCCTTTTAATTTTCACATTGCTTCAAAGGCAGGGACGTCAACGTTCAGTGGCGGCAACGATGGAGCTTATAACTTCAACTACAGGCATTATGCCAACCAACGATTTACTAACACATTTAAATGTGCCTGTAACGTTTAATTTTGGTCAGTGATTTCCCATATGGTCTAGCGGTTAGGATTTCTGGTTTTCACCCAGGTGGCCCGGGTTCAACTCCCGATATGGGAATTAGTATCTTATAATTTTGCAGGCACTTGTTCAACTTCAGATCCCACATTTTAATTTTAGCCAGTTTCACACAATAGAACAATAATCCCTCAGTAGCAGGAAATTAGAGTTATTAAGTAGATAATAATTCATGGATTTATTTGCTTGAGTATAATACAATTTTGGTTTTGCCAAATCAAGTGTAACATTTTTTATGTGAAAATTACCAACTTTCGAAAACTTTTTAAACCTTGAATACACTTCAGGTTTGCATTACTTGCTCTGTCAATTTGGCAGGCACTTGTTTACCTAAATATGCCATATCTCAACTTGAGCCAGTTTCAAACAACAGAACAATAATCCCCTTTTAATTTTCACATTGCTTCAAAGGCAGGGACGTCAACGTTCAGTGGCGGCAATGATGGAGCTTATAATTTCAACTACAGGCATTATGCCAACCAACGATTTACTAACACATTTAAATGTGCCTGTAAAGTTTAATTTGTGTCAGTGGTTTCCCATATGGTCTAGCAGTTAGGATTCCTGGTTTTCACCCAGGTTGCCCGGGTTCAACTCCCGGTATGGGAATTATTATCTTCTTTTGCAGGCACTTGTTCAACTTCAGATCCCACATTTTAATTTTAGCCAGTTTCACACAATAGAACAATAATCCCTCAGTAGCAGGAAATTAGAGTTATTATGTAGATAATAATTCATGGATTTATTTGCTTGAGTATGATACAATTTTGGTTTTGCCAAATCAAGTGTAACCGTTTTTTTATGTGAAAATTACCAACTTTCGAAACCTTTTTAAACCTTGAATACACTTCAGGTTTGCATTACTTGCTCTGTCAATTTGGCAGGCACTTGTTTACCTAAATATCCAATATCTCAACTTGAGCCAGTTTCAAACAACAAAACAATAATTCCTCAGTAGCAGGAAATGAGAGTTATTATGTAGATTAGAATTCATGGATTTATTTGCTTGAGTATGATACAATTTTGGTTTGGCCAAATCAAGTATAACCGTTTTTTTATGTGGAAATTACAAACTTTCTAAGACTTTTTAAACCTTGAATACACTTCAGGTTTGCATTACTTGCTCTGTCAATTTGGCAGGCACTTGTTTAACTAAATATCCCATATCTCAACTTGAACCAGTTTCAAACAACAGAACAATAATTCCTCAGTAGCAGGAAATTAGAGTTATTATGTAGATTAGAATTCATGGATTTATTTGCTTGAGTATGATACAATTTTGGTTCGGCCAAATCAAGTGTAACCTTTTTTATGTGAAAATTACAAACTTTATAAACCTTTTTAAACCTTGAATACACTTCAAGTTTGCATTACTTGCTCTGTCAATTTGACAGGCACTTGTTTACCTAAATATCCCATATCTCAACTTGAGCCAGTTTCAAACAACAGAACAATAATACCCTTTTAATTTTCACATTGCTTCAAAGGCAGGGACATCAACTTTCAGTGGCGGCAACGATGGAGCATCTCATTTCAACTACAGGCATTATGCCAACCAACGATTTACTAAAAAATGTAAATGTGCCTGTAAAGTTTAATGTGTGTCAGTGATTTCCCATATGGTCTAGCATTTGGGATTCCTGGTTTTCACCCAGGTGGCCTGGGTTCAACTCCTGGTATGGGAATTATTATCTTATAATTTTGCAGGCACTTGTTCAACTTCAGATCCCACATTTTAATTTTAGCCAGTTTCACACATCAGAACAATAATCCCTCAGTAGCAGGAAATTAGAGTTATAATGTAGATAATAAATCATGGATTTATTTGCTTGAGTATGATACAATTTTGGTTTTGCCTAATCAAGTGTAACATTTTTTATGTGAAAATTACAAACTTTCGAAACCTTTTTAAACCTTGAATACACTTCAGGTTTGCATTACCTGCTCTGTCAATTTGGCAGACACTTGTTTACCTAAATATCCCATATCTCAACTTGAGCCAGTTTCAAACAACAGAAAAATTATTCCTCAGTAGCAGGAAATGAGAGTTATTATGTAGATTAGAATTCATGGATTTATTTGCTTGAGTATGATACAATTTTGGTTTGGCCAAATCAAGTGTAACCGTTTTTATGTGGAAATTACAAACTTTCTAAGCCTTTTTAAACCTTGAATACACTTCAAGTTTGCATTACTTGCTCTGTCAATTTGTTAGGCACTTGTTTAACTAAATATCCCATATCTCAATTTAAGCCAGTTTCAAACAACAGAACAATAATCCCCTTTTAATTTTCACATTGCTTCAAAGGCAGGGACGTCAACGTTCAGTGGTAGCAACGATGGAGCTTCTAATTTCAACTACAGGCATTATGCCAACCAACGATTTACTAACACATTTAAATCTGCCTGTAAAGTTTAATGTGTGTCAGTGATTTCCCATATGGTCTAGCGGTTAGGATTCATGGTTTTCCCTCGGGTTCAACTCCCGGAATGGGAATTATTATCTTATAATTTTGCAGGCACTTGTTCAACTTCAGATCCCACATTTTAATTTTAGCCAGTTTCACACAACAGAACAATAATCCCTCAGTAGCAGGAAATTAGAGTTATTATGAAAATAATAATTCATGGATTTGTTTGCTTGAATATGATACAATTTTGGTTTTGCCAAATCAAGTGTAACCGTTTTTTTATGTGAAAATCACCAACTTTCGAAACCTTTTTAAACCTTGAATACACTTCAAGTTTGCATTAATTGCTCTGTCAATTTGACAGGCACTTGTTTACCTAAATATCCCATATCTCAACTTGAGCCAGTTTCAAACAACAGAACAATAATACCCTTTTAATTTTCACATTGCTTCAAAGGCAGGGACATCAACTTTCAGTGGCGGCAACGATGGAGCATCTCATTTCAACTACAGGCATTATGCCAACCAACGATTTACTAAAAAATTTAAATGTGCCTGTAAAGTTTAATGTGTGTCAGTGATTTCCCATATGGTCTAGCGGTTAGGATTCCTGGTTTTCCCTCGGGTTCAACTCCTGGTATGGGAATTATTATCTTATAATTTTGCAGGCACTTGTTCGACTTCAGATCCCACATTTTAATTTTAGCCAGTTTCCCACAACAGAACAATAATCCCTCAGTAGCAGGAAATTAGAGTTATTATGAAAATAATAATTCATGGATTTGTTTGCTTGAATATGATACAATTTTGGTTTTGCCAAATCAAGTGTAACCGTTTTTTTATGTGAAAATCACCAACTTTCGAAACCTTTTTAAACCTTGAATACACTTCAGGTTTGCATTACTTGCTCTGTCAATTTGGCAGACACTTGTTTACCTAAATATCCCATATCTCAACTTGAGCCAGTTTCAAACAACAGAAAAATAATTCCTCAGTAGCAGGAAATGAGAGTTATTATGTAGATTAGAATTCATGGATTTATTTGCTTGAGTATGATACAATTTTGGTTCGGCCAAATCAAGTGTAACCTTTTTTATGTGAAAATTACAAACTTTATAAACCTTTTTAAACCTTGAATACACTTCAAGTTTGCATTACTTGCTCTGTCAATTTGACAGGCACTTGTTTACCTAAATATCCCATATCTCAACTTGAGCCAGTTTCAAACAACAGAACAATAATACCCTTTTAATTTTCACATTGCTTCAAAGGCAGGGACATCAACTTTCAGTGGCGGCAACGATGGAGCATCTCATTTCAACTACAGGCATTATGCCAACCAACGATTTACTAAAAAATTTAAATGTGCCTGTAAAGTTTAATGTGTGTCAGTGATTTCCCATATGGTCTAGCATTTGGGATTCCTGGTTTTCACCCAGGTGGCCTGGGTTCAACTCCTGGTATGGGAATTATTATCTTATAATTTTGCAGGCACTTGTTCAACTTCAGATCCCACATTTTAATTTTTGCCAGTTTCACACATCAGAACAATAATCCCTCAGTAGCAGGAAATTAGAGTTATAATGTAGATAATAAATCATGGATTTATTTGCTTGAGTATGATACAATTTTGGTTTTGCCAAATCAAGTGTAACATTTTTTATGTGAAAATTACAAACTTTCGAAACCTTTTTAAACCTTGAATACACTTCAGATTTGCATTACTTGCTCTGTCAATTTGGCAGACACTTGTTTACCTAAATATCCCATATCTCAACTTGAGCCAGTTTCAAACAACAGAAAAATAATTCCTCAGTAGCAGGAAATGAGAGTTATTATGTAGATTAGAATTCATGGATTTATTTGCTTGAGTATGATACAATTTTGGTTTGGCCAAATCAAGTGTAACCGTTTTTATGTGGAAATTACAAACTTTTTAAGCCTTTTTAAACCTTGAATACACTTCAAGTTTGCATTACTTGCTCTGTCAATTTGTTAGGCACTTGTTTAACTAAATATCCCATATCTCAATTTAAGCCAGTTTCAAACAACAGAACAATAATCCCCTTTTAATTTTCACATTGCTTCAAAGGCAGGGACGTCAACGTTCAGTGGTAGCAACGATGGAGCTTCTAATTTCAACTACAGGCATTATGCCAACCAACGATTTACTAACACATTTAAATCTGCCTGTAAAGTTTAATGTGTGTCAGTGATTTCCCATATGGTCTAGCGGTTAGGATTCCTGGTTTTCCCTCGGGTTCAACTCCCGGAATGGGAATTATTATCTTATAATTTTGCAGGCACTTGTTCAACTTCAGATCCCACATTTTAATTTTAGCCAGTTTCACACAACAGAACAATAATCCCTCAGTAGCAGGAAATTAGAGTTATTATGAAAATAATAATTCATGGATTAGTTTGCTTGAGTATGATACTGGCTTCAAAAAGTCAAACAGTGGGCAGACGGAGGGGACCCAGGACAGAGCCAATGAGCTGAACCAATTTTTTAACAGGTTCGATACTGGCCCTGTCCACCTCCCCTCCAGCTCCCCAGACCACACACCCTCACGGCTATCCCACCCCCACTTTACTCACAGCACCTCTGCTGAGACAATCAGTGACCCCACCTCCGCCCCTGCCCCCCCTGGACTGATCCTCAACACCCCCCTTCCCCCCACCTCCCTACCTGGGCTGGCTTTCACCACCAACCAAGTGAAGAGAGAGCTGGAGAGACTACACCAGTGGAAAGCGGCGGGCCCCGATGGCATCAGCCCAAGGGTGCTGAGGGTCTGTGCTGACCAACTGTGTGGAATACTCCAGCGTCTTTTCAACCTTAGCCTGAGCCTAGAAAGGGTCCCTGTGCTGTGGAAAACATCCTGCCTCGTCCCAGTGCCCAAGAAGGCACACCCCACTGTCCTGAATGACTTCAGACCTGTAGCGCTAACATCCCACATCATGAAGACCCTGGAAAGGTTAGTCCTCGCTCACCTCAGACCCCTGGTGTGTTCATCAATGGACCCCCTGCAGTTTGCATACCAGCGCAACATCGGGGTGGATGATGCAATCATCTACCTTCTGCAGAGGGCCTACTCTCACCTGGACAACGCAGGTTGCACTGTGAGGGTCATGTTTTTTGACTTCTCCAGTGCCTTCAATACCATTCAGCCCCTGCTACTGGGTGAGAAGATGAGGAGGATGAAAGTGGAAGCACCCTTAGTCTCCTGGGTCACGGACTACCTGACCGGTAGGCTACAATTTGTGCGACTACAGAGCTGTGTGTCAGAACGGGCAGTTAGCAACACAGGGGCCCCCCAGGGTACGGTCCTGTCCCCCTTCCTGTTCACCCTCTACACCTCAGACTTCAGATATAACTCTAAAACATGCCACCTACAGAAGTTCTCGGATGACTCTGCTATTGTAGGGTGCATCAGGGGTGGGCAGGAGGAGGAGTACAGGAGCACAATCAGTGACTTTGTGTTGTGGTGTGAGCAGAACCACCTTCAGCTCAACATCAGCAAAACTAAGGAGATGGTGGTGGACTTCAGGAGAACCAAGGCACAACTGACTGCAGTCCCTATAAAGGGGATGGATGTGGAAATGGTTGAGTCATACAAGTTCTTGGGGGTCCATATGGACAACAGACTGGAATGGGCTGGTAACACCGGGGCCCTGTACAAAAAGGGCCAGAGCCGACTCTACTTTCTGAGGAGGCTCAGGTCCTTCAACGTGTGCAGTAAACTACTGCATACCTTCTACCAGTCTGTGGTGGCCAGTGCCATCTTTTTTGCAGTGGTGTGCTGGGGAGCAAACATCAAAGCCGGTGATGCTTCTCGGGTAAATAAGCTGATCAGGAAGGCTAGCTCTGTCCTGGGGATGAGCCTTGACACTCTAGAGGAGGTGGCGGAGAGACGGATCCTGGCCAAACTGCTGGCCATCATGGACAACGTCACCCACCCTCTGCACGCTATGGTTATGACGCAGAGGAGCTCTTTCAGTCACAGACTGATCCCACCACGGTGTGCCAGAGAGCGCCACAGGAGGTCCTTCCTGCCGGCGGCTATGAGACTATATAATGCCTCACCGGGGTGCCGTGCCGTCGGCAACATAGATCTGGAACTGTTGGGGTGCTAGGACCTAGTTTAACAATTATTCATCCATCCGTGAGTAACTCTGTTCCGTCAGCACTCATCCACTCAGGACCTACTTATTCATACAGGTCTGTATATACATACCCATGTACAGTTGTTATATTATATCACATGCAATATTGTAAGTAATTATTGGACCTAGGCATTCACTCAGGAATGCATATTAGTATCCTGCCAGTTGCACCTTTTCTCATTGCTTTTAGTATATCAAATGTGCAATAAGTGCAGTTGTCTGTAATTAAACCCTGCGCACTAAGGACTGTATTTTAAGGGAATTACTATTATTAGCCCAATAATATCATACACACATTTAGCTATTATAGTATCTCTTCCTGTCATTTACCTGTACAGTTTGTGTAACCACGCAAGTATTCACTTATCTGTAAATATAACTGTATACCTAACTGTACAGCTAATTTAACCATGCAAAATTTTCACTTACCTGTTCATTTACCCATTCTGTCTATTAAGTAAACTATTATTACCCTCGCTCATATCATACGCATTTTTAGCTACTGAAGTATTTCTCTGCCATCAACCTGTATAGTATAGTTAACCATCCAACATCCACCAATGTATAGTGTACATATTCAGCCAACCACTCATACTACGCAATGTCCTTTTATAGCTTTTTTTTGCACTCCAGATATCCTGTATTTCTATACTTTTTCATACTGCCGCTCTATGTATCATGTACCGTGTATCTGTCTTTTGTGTACTTTCGTTGTGGCATTTTGCACCTGCCCTGTGTTTTTGTTGTAGCTGCTTGATAATGAAATTTCCCCCCCGGGGGATCAATAAAGTACCTATCTATCTATCTATCTATCTATCTATACAATTTTGGTTTTGCCAAATCAAGTGTAACCGTTTTTTTTTATTTTTTTTATTTTTTTTTTTTATTTCACCTTTATTTAACCAGGTAGGTCAGTTGAGAACAAGTTCTCATTTGCAACTGCGACCTGGCCAAGACAAAGCAAAGCAGTGCGACAAAAACAACACAGAGTTACACAGTAAACAAACATGGTCAAAAACACAATGGAAAGTCTATATACAGAGTGCAAAATGTAGTGCAAAATGCAGTAAGGTTAAGAGGTAGGACAATAAATAGACCATAGTGGTGAGACAAATTACAGATTATCATCATTAACACAGGAATGAAGGATGTGCAAATTATGATGTGCAAATAGAGATACTGGAGTGCAAGATTTGTGAAAAATAACAAAAATAAATATGGGGATGAGGTAGTAGTGTGGGCTATTTACAGAAGGGCTATATACAGGTGCAGTGATCGATAAGCAGCTTTGACAGCTGACGCTTAAAGTTAGTGAGGGAGATAGGAACCTCTAGCTTCAGTGATTTTTGCAATTCGTTCCAGTCATTGGCAGCAGCGAACTGGAAGGAATGGCGGCCAAAGGAGGTGTTGGCTTTGGGGGTGACCAGTGAGATATACCTGCTGGAGCGCATGCTACGGGTGGGTGTTGCTATAGTGACCAGTGAGCTGAGATAGGGCGGGGATTTACCTAGTAATGACTTATAGATGACCTGGAGCCAGTGGATTTGGCGACGAATATATAATGAAGGCCAGCCAACGAGAGCATACAGGTCGCAGTGGTGGGTAGTGTATGGGGCTTTGGTAACAAAACGGATGGCACTGTGATAGACTACATCCAATTTGCTAAGTAGAGTGTTGGAGGCTAGTTTGTAAATGACATCGCCGAAATCAAGGATCGGTAGGATAGTCAGTTTTACAAGGGCATGTTTGGCAGCATGAGTGAAGGAGGCTTTGTTGCGAAATAGGAAGCCAATTCTGGATTTAATTTTGGATTGGAGATGGTTGATGTGAGTCTGGAAGTTGAGTTTACAGTCTAACCAGATGCCTAGGTATTTGTAGGTGTCCACGTATTCTAATTCGGACCCGTCGAGAGTAGTGATGATAGTCCGGTGGGCGGGTGCTGGCAGCGTTCGATAGAAAAGCATGCACTTAGTTTTACTAGCGTTTAAGAGCAGTTGGAGGCCACGGAAGGAGTGTTGTATGGCGTTGAAGCTTGTTTGAAGGTTAGTAAACACAGTGTCCAAAGAGGGGCCAGATGTATACAGAACGGTGTCATCTGCGTAGAGATGGATCAGAGAGTCACCAGCAGCAAGAGCGACATCGTTGATGTATATAGAGAAAAGGGTTGGCCCAAGAATTGAACCCTGTGGCACCCCCATAGAGACTGCCAGAGGATCGGACAATAGGCCCTCCGATTTGACACACTGAACCCTGTCTGCAAAGTAGTTAGAGAACCAGGCAAGGCAGTCACTTGAGAAACCAAGGCTGTTGAGTCTGCCAATAAGAATGCGGTGATTGACAGAGTCGAAAGCCTTGGCCAGGTCGATGAAGACGGCTGCACAGTACTGTCTTTTATCGATGGCGGTTATGATATCGTTCAGTACCTTGAGCGTAGCTGAGGTGCACCCATGACCAGCTCTGAAACCAGATTGCATAGCAGAGAAGGTACGGTGGGATTCGAAGTGGTCAGTTATCTGTTTGTTAACTTGGCTTTCGAAAACTTTAGAAAGGCAGGGCAGGATGGATATTGGTCTATAACAGTTTGGGTCTAGAGTGTCTCCTCCTTTGAAGAGGGGGATGACCGCGGCAGCTTTCCAATCTCTAGGGATCTCAGACGATACGAAAGAGAGGTTGAACAGGCTAGTGATAGGTGTTGCAACAATTTTGGCTGATAATTTCAGAAAGAGAGGGTCCATATTATCTAGCCCAGCAGATTTGTAGGGGTCCAGACTTAGCAGCTCTTTCAGAACATCAGCCGTCTGGATTTGGGTGAAGGAGAAGCGGGGGGGGCTTGGGCAAGTAGCTGCCGAGGGTGCAGAGCCGTTGGCCGGGGTAGGGGTTGCCAGGTGGAAAGCATGGCCAGCTGTAGCAAAATGCTTATTGAAATTTTCGATAATCGTGGATTTATCGGTAGTAACAGTGTCTCCGAGCCTCAATGCAGTGGGCAACTGGGAGGAGGTGCTCTTATTCTCCATGGACTTTACAGTGTCCCAGAACTTTTTGGAGTTAGTACTACAGGAAGCAAATTTCTGTTTGAAAAAGCTGGCCTTTGCTTTTCTAACTGACTGTGTGTACTTGTTCCTGACTTCCCTGAATAGCTGCATATCGCGGGGGATATTCGATGCTAATGCAGTGCGCCACAGGATGTTTTTCTGTTGGTCTAGTGCAGTCAAGTCTGGGGTGAACCAAGGGCTATATCTATTCTTAGTTCTACGTTTTTTGAAAGGGGCATGCTTATTTAGGATGGTGAGGAAAGCACTTTTAAAGAACATGTGAAAATCACCAACTTTCGAAACCTTTTTAAACCTTGAATACACTTCAGGTTTGCATTACTTGCTCTGTCAATTTGGCAGACACTTGTTTACCTAAATATCCCATATCTCAACTTGAGCCAGTTTCAAACAACAGAAAAATAATTCCTCAGTAGCAGGAAATGAGAGTTATTATGTAGATTAGAATTCATGGATTTATTTGCTTGAGTATGATACAATTTTGCTTTGGCCAAATCAAGTGTAACCGTTTTTTTATGTAGAAATTACAAAGTTTCGAAGCCTTTTTAAACCTTGAATACACTTCAAGTTTGCATTACTTGCTCTGTCAATTTGGCAGACACTTGTTTACCTAAATATCCCATATCTCAACTTGAGCCAGTTTCAAACAACAGAACAATAATCCCCTTTTAATTTTCACATTGCTTCAAAGTTAGGGACGTCAACGTTCAGTGGCGGCAACGATGGATCTTATAACTTCAACTACAGGCATTATGCCAACCAACGATTTACTAACACATTTAAATGTGCCTGGAAAGTTTATTGTGTGTAAGTGATTTCACATATGGTCTAGCGGTTATGATTCCTGGTATTTGCCCGGGTTCAACTCCCGGTATGGGAATTATTATCTTATAATTTTGCAGGCACTTGTTCAACTTCAGATCCCACATTTTAATTTTAGCCAGTTTCACACAACAGTACAATAATCCCTCAGTAGCAGGAAATGAGAGTTATTATGTAGACAATAATCCCTCAGTAGCAGGAAATGAGAGTTATTATGTAGATAATAATTCATGGATTTATTTGCTTGATTATGATACAATTTTGGATCGGCCAAATCAAGTGTAACCTTTATTATGTGAAAATTACTAACTTACAAAACCTTTTTAAACCTTGAATACACTTCAGGTTTGCATTACTTGCTCTGTCAATTTGGCAGGCACTTGTTTACCTAAATATCCCATATCTATTGTGAAGGATGCATACAACTCCACTGCACTCCCTCCCCTCGGTAGATCGGATCACAACCTTGTCCACCTCACCCCACTCTACAGGCCTATGGTCCAACAGCAGCCTGCAACCACCAGGACTATTAGGAGATGGTCCCCAGAGGCGAATGAGGCCCTACAGGACTGCTTTGAAACAACAGACTGGGATGTGCTCTGTGAGGCTCATGGTGAGGACATCGATGGACTCACTGACTGCATAACAGACTATATTAATTTTTGTGTAGACAACACTGTACCCACCAGGAAGGTACGCTGTTTCCCAAACAATAAACCCTGGGTCACCAGCAACCTGAAGGCCCTGCTGAATGAGAAGAAGAGGGCCTTCAAGGAGAAGGACAAGGACAAATTGAAATGCGTCCAGAGGGAGCTGAAGTTGCGGATTGCTGAGGGGAAAATAGTGTATAAGGAGAAGATGGAGGACAAGCTGAGGCAGAGCCAGGTGAGAGAGGTGTGGAAGGGTAAGAGAAATATCACTGGCTTCAAAAAGTCAAACAGTGGGCAGACGGAGGGGACCCAGGACAGAGCCAATGAGCTGAACCAATTTTTTAACAGGTTCGATACTGGCCCTGTCCACCTCCCCTCCAGCTCCCCAGACCACACACCCTCACGGCTATCCCACCCCCACTTTGCTCACAGCACCTCTGCTGAGACAATCAGTGACCCCACCTCCGCCCCTGCCCCCCCTGGACTGATCCTCAACACCCCCCTTCCCCCCACCTCCCCACCTGGGCTGGCTTTCACCACCAACCAAGTGAAGAGAGAGCTGGAGAGACTACACCAGTGGAAAGCGGCGGGCCCTGATGGCATCAGCCCAATGGTGCTGAGGGTCTGTGCTGACCAACTGTGTGGAATACTCCAGCGTCTTTTCAACCTTAGCCTGAGCCTAGAAAGGGTCCCTGTGCTGTGGAAAACATCCTGCCTCGTCCCAGTCCCCAAGAAGGCACACCCCACTGTCCTGAATGACTTCAGACCTGTAGCGCTAACATCCCACATCATGAAGACCCTGGAAAGGTTAGTCCTCGCTCACCTCAGACCCCTGGTGTGTTCATCAATGGACCCCCTGCAGTTTGCATACCAGCGCAACATCGGGGTGGATGATGCAATCATCTACCTTCTGCAGAGGGCCTACTCTCACCTGGACAACGCAGGTTGCACTGTGAGGGTCATGTTTTTTTACTTCTCCAGTGCCTTCAATACCATTCAGCCCCTGCTACTGGGTGAGAAGATGAAGAGGATGAAAGTGGAAGCACCCTTAGTCTCCTGGGTCACGGACTACCTGACCGGTAGGCCACAATTTGTGCGACTACAGAGCTGTGTGTCAGAACGGGCAGTTAGCAACACAGGGGCCCCCCAGGGTACGGTCCTGTCCACCTTCCTGTTCACCCTCTACACCTCAGACTTCAGATATAACTCTGAGACATGCCACCTACAGAAGTTCTCGGATGACTCTGCTATTGTAGGGTGCATCAGGGGTGGGCAGGAGGAGGAGTACAGGAGCACAATCAGTGACTTTGTGTTGTGGTGTGAACAGAACCACCTTCAGCTCAACATCAGCAAAACTAAGGAGATGGTGGTGGACTTCAGGAGAACCAAGGCACAACTGACTGCAGTCCTTATAAAGGGGATGGATGTGGAAATGGTTGAGTCATACAAGTTCCTGGGTGTCCATATGGACAACAGACTGGAATGGGCTGGTAACACCGGGGCCCTGTACAAAAAGGGCCAGAGCCGACTCTACTTTCTGAGGAGGCTCAGGTCCTTCAACGTGTGCAGTAAACTACTGCATACCTTCTACCAGTCTGTGGTGGCCAGTGCCATCTTTTTTGCAGTGGTGTGCTGGGGAGCAAACATCAAAGCCGGTGATGCTTCTCGGGTAAATAAGCTGATCAGGAAGGCTAGCTCTGTCCTGGGGATGAGCCTTGACACTCTAGAGGAGGTGGTGGAGAGACGGATCCTGGCCAAACTGCTGGCCATCATGGACAACGTCACCCACCCTCTGCACGCTATGGTTATGACGCAGAGGAGCACTTTCAGTCACAGACTGATCCCACCACGGTGTGCCAGAGAGCGCTACAGGAGGTCCTTCCTGCCGGCGGCTATGAGACTATATAATGCCTCACCGGGGTGCCGTGCCGTCGGCAACATAGATCTGGAACTGTTGGGGTGCTAGGACCTAGTTTAACAATTATGCATCCATCCGTGAGTAACTCTGGTCCGTCAGCACTCATCCACTCAGGACCTATTTATTCATACAGGTCTGTATATACATACTCATGTACAGTTGTTATATTATATCACATGCAATATTGTAAGTAATTATTGGACGTAGGCATTCACTCAGGAATGCATATTAGTATCCTGCCAGTTGCACCTTTTCTCATTGCTTTTAGTATATCGAATGTGCAATAAGTGCAGTTGTCTGTAATTAAACCCTGCACACTAAGGACTGTATTTTAAGGGAATTACTATTATTACCCCAAATGATATCATACACACATTTAGCTATTAAAGTATCTCTTCCTGTCATTTACCTGTACAGTTTGTGTAAACATGCAAGTATTCACTTATCTGTAAATATAACTGTATACCTAACTGTACAGCTAATTTAACCATGCAAAATTTTCTCTTACCTGTTCATTTACCCAGTCTGTCTATTAAGTAAACTATTATTACCCTCGCTCATATCATACGCATTTTTAGCTACTGAAGTATTTCTCTGCCATCGACCTGTATAGTATAGTTAACCATCCAACATCCACCAATGTATAGTGTACATATTCAGCCAACCACTCATACTATGCAATGTCCTTTTATAGCTTTTTTTTGCACTCCAGATATCTTGTATTTCTATACTTTTTCATACTGCCGCTATATGTATCATGTACCATGTATCTGTCTTTTGTGTACTTTCGTTGTGGCATTTTGCACCTGCCCTGTGTTTTTGTTGTAGCTGCTTGACAATGAAATTTCCCCCCCGGGGGAGCAATAAAGTACCTATCTATCTATCTATCTATCTATCTATCTATCTATCTATCTATCTATCTATCTATCTAGCTATCTATCTATCTATCTATCTATCTATCTATCTATCTATCTATCTATCTATCTATCTATCTATCTATCTATCTATCTCAACATGAGCCAGCTTCACACATCAGAACAATAATCCCTCATTAGCAGGAAATTAGAGTTATTATGTAGATTATAATTCATGGATTTATTTGCTTGAGTATGATGCAATTTTGGTTTGGCCAAATCAAGTGTAACCGTTTTTCTATGTGAAAATTACCAACTTTATAAACCTTTTTAAACCTTGAATACACTTCAAGTTTGCATTACTTGCTCTGTCAATTTGGCAGGCACTTGTTTACCTAAATATCCCATATCTCAACTTGAGCCAGTTTCAAACAACAGAACAATAATTCCTCAATAGCAGGAAATGAGAGTTATTATGTAGATTAGGGTTAGGGTTAGGGTTAGGGTTTAGGGTTAGGGTTATTGTTTAGGGTTAGGGTTAGGTTAGGTTATGTTAGGGTTAGGCTTAGGGTTAGGGTTTAGGGTTAGGGTTAGGGTTTAGGGTTAGGGTTGGGTTAGGGTTAGGGTTAGGGTTTAGTGTTAGGGTTAGGGTTAGGGTTTAGGGTTAGGGTTGGGTTAGGGTTAGGGTTAGGGTTTAGGGTTTTAGGGTTAGGGTTAGGGTTAAAGGTTTAGGGTTTGGGTTAGGGTTAGGGTTAGGTTAGGTTAGGGTTAGGGTTAGGGTTAGGGTTAGGTTAGGTTAGGTTAGGGTTAGGTTTAGGGTTAGGGTTTAGGGTTAGGGTTTAGGGTAGGGTTAGGGTTAGGGTTAGGGAAGGGTTAGTGATGGGTTAGGGTTAAGGTTAGGGTTATGGTTAGGGTTTAGGGTTAGAGTTAGGGTTAGGGTTAGGTTTTGAATTACGGTGGGATTAAAAAGAGACTGGTTTATCTTTTTGTGCTCTGGCCTATTGTTGTGTGTCCCTCCAATAAAACCCTCTAAAACAACTTCCTTGTTAAAATTCCCTGGGCTGTCTCCTAAGAGCCTAAAAAATGAAGTAGGTTCTCATTGTTTGGTGGTTATCTAGGACCATGAAAGGACTGAGATGTTAAAATATACAAGGGATCCAGGGGTAGATGCTTTATTAATATTATATATACACACAATAAACATATATATAAAACAAAGTGCTACAGGTTAAGTGCCATACTGTTAAAACAAATTCAAATCCATAAAAAGAGAGAGAGAAAAAAAACAAGCCATGCATATATTAAAATATTAGACAACCAAAGAAAATGTATTTTGTTTTTAGTTTTATTGTGCATCCTTCTTCCACCTCCTTGTGATCCCTGTAACTAAGTGCTATCCCTTTCACTGTATCCTATTTAACTGGTTAAAAACGTTCATTCAGACCGGTGGGTGTAATTGTCTGTAGGTCTCTTATCCACCTCCCCTCCGCTGCTTTTCGCCGCCCACTGGTCCATCCAGAGCATGACTGTAAACCTGATATAGTGAGGTAAGTGATGGGGTGATCCTGGAAATGAGTGACTAGTTCTGTGTGTAGATGGGCCCGTTTTATATTGTATATGTGTTGTTTGAGTCTGGTTTCTATTGTGTACTGTGTTTCCCCAATGTAGTGTTTTTTACATAATGTGCAAGTAATTATATAAATGACATTTGGAGTGTTGAGTGAGATAGAGTCTAAAACCGGAGTGGAGGTCTTGAAAAGATGACAAGATAGAAGAGCCATCCATCGCCTCTACTCAGTGGATGAGAAGCAACCATGAGGTATTGGAAAGACACTACTGGAGGGAAGAAGAGCAGGCCTACGCATCCCTCTGCAGCCACGTACACTGCACAGACTGGAAGGAGTATTTGGGCAAACGGTTCGCCCCAGCATACGCCGACATCTACCTGGCGGAATGGGAAAATACTGTATACCCCCTATGCCCTCTCCGAACTTCATGTTTCTATCGCTACCTGGACGACATATGGGGAGTCTGGCCACACGGCAGGGAGGAATTCAACCAGTTCGCCGCAGTGCTCAACACACACCACCCATCCATCCACCTCACACACGAGCTGGACCCGCTACAGGTACACTTCCTGGACACAGTCACTTACAAGGGACCCGCCTCACGGAAACAGGACGCCTGGACATTAAAATGTTCTTTAAAACGACCGACACCCACGCCCTCCTACACGCCGACGACCTCACACGGGCCGAGGCATACTGAAGTCACAACTACTACGATCTGCACCCAACCAGACACCTTCTGCGACGCAGCACTCACCCTGTCCAGAGCACTTAGAAGGAACCGAGGCTACACCCGCTCATCCTTACAGAGAGCACAACAAGACCTCCTGCAACCGACCAAAGCCAGAGACACACCTGAAGGAGGGGTTGATGGCAGAACCACTGAGGGACGGGTTGTACCCCTTATTGTTACATACAACCCGCTGAGCGTTCGAGTGGCTACACTACTCAGGATGAACCTCCTACAGTAAGGGCTCCTGCCCCTACGCAAACCCATCCTGGCCTACCGTCGGAACCCCAACCTACGGGACCTGCTGGTAAACAGCCACCTACGCCCACTCAACCTACTCAGGACAGAGGTAGAACCCTCAGGCCCAGACTGAACATAAAACCACATGGGTCCATACCGAAGCAGCACCATGGAGGTCTCCACTGGATAACCCGGCTGGGCACCAACACCACATCCCACGGACTCTAACATTAGAATCTCCAAAATAACAAATCAACAACCGGACGGACTCAACACAAAGAATCTCTCCTCCTCCTTCTCCTCCTCCTCCTCCTCCTCCTCCTCCTCCTCCTCCTCCTCCTCCTCCTCCTCCTCCTCCTCCTCCTCCTCCTCCTCCCCTCACCAGCGGCTACGTTCCCGTCATCACAAAGAAAACCCAATCCACACCACCAAAAAAATAACCAACACCAACACGGACCACACCACACCTACAATCAAGGAATACACCAACGATCCAGCCTCATCAACAGGCTCGGGCCACGAGACATGGGGCTGCCGTGACCACCTACCTACCCATCAGCACTCTTAGGGGCCCCACTACGTGGGCACCCCCTACACCTTCAACAACTTAACTCTACAACCCACCAACAACCCTCATCTTTATGACTGAGAGGACCAAAATGGGCTTGGAATCGCTCGGCGCACGGTGATTTGACCAGCTGGCGGACCCCCAGCCCCGTCGGGCCCACGCTGGGATGACCATGGATGATCTACTGACATAGCGACGGATATCTCACTGGCTAAGCATGACACTCTATAGAGGTGCCACTATCCTGGATAGGAGGCGCCCTATCGGTTCTCGCCATCTGAACCACTGAGGACTAAGGACGGAGTAACCGTAACCCTAACCCTAACCCTAACCCTTACCTAACCCTAACCTTAATCTAACCCTAACCCTAACCTTAACCTCACCATAACACTTGCCTAACCCTAACCCTAACCCTAACCCTAACCTAACCCTAACCTTAATCTAACCCTAACCCTAACCTTAACCTCGCCATAACACTTGCCTAACCCTAACCCTAACCCTAACCTAACCCCATCCCCAACTTGACCCTACCGACTCTTACGGACTTATCAACGGACGCTCACCGAACGAACCATCGCACCCCATAACCAGATCTACAAAAGTGGGCAACTAATAGGGTCATTGACAACACTCCTGCTCGGCAAGCGGCGTGCCCTTCTTCCCGGGTCTCTGCGTTAACTGGAATGTATCGGATCGACCTCTGGGATTCCTAAAAACTAAACCTAACCCTAACCCTAACCCTCTAACCTTCTAACCCTAACCCTAACCTCACCATAACACTTACCTAACCCTAACTTTAATCTAACCCTAACCCTAACCTTAATCTAAACCTAACCCTAACCCCTAACCCTAACCCTAACCCTAAAATGTATCCCTAACCCTAACCGTAAGCCTAACCCTAACCCTTACATTAACCTCTACCCTAACCCTTACCCTAACCCTAACCCTATAGCTCGCATCTCAACCTAACCCTAACCCTAACCGCTACTTTAACCTAAACCTCAACCTAACCTTAACCCTAATCCTAACCTCACCATAACACTTACCTAACCCTAACCCTAACCCCTAACCCTAAGCCCTATCCCTCACCCCAACCTAACCCTAACCCTAACTTTAACCATTACATTAACCACTACCCTAACCTTTACCCTAACCCTAACCCTTTAGCTCGTATCTCAACCTAACCCTAACCCTAACCACTACTTTAACCTAAACCTCATCTTAACCTCAACCCTAACCTTAACCCTACCATAACACTTACCTAACCCTAACCTTAATCTAACCCTAACCCCTAACCCTAACCCTAACCTAACCCCATCCCCACCTTGACCCTACCGACTCTTACGGACGCACCCCGAACGAACCCAATAACCAGCTCTACAAATGTGGGCAACTAATAGGGTCATTGGCAACACTGGGTTGGTTGTGCCCGGACCCCTCGGCTCTCCTGCTCAGCAAGCGGTGTGCCATTCCTCCCGGGTCTCTGAGTTAACTGGAAGATCGACCTCTGGGATTCCTAAAAACTAACCCTAACCCTAACCCTATAGGAACGACCTCTGGGATTCCTAAAAACTAACCATAACCCCTAACCCTCAGAGCCTGGACCGCTTGCTATCATCAATGGAAAAATGTTATCCCATGTTTATCAAGACATTTTGCAGGAGAATGTAAGGCTATCTGTCAGCCAACTGAAGCTCAACAGATGTTGGGTGATGAAACAGAACAACGACCCAAAACACAGAAGTAAATCAACAAACGTAAAAAGGGTTTTTATGACCAATTTATGCAGAAATCCAGGTAATTGACCAAGTAAACGGTTCACACCAGACATCCTTGTCACTGTGTATGTATATATTATATACAGTATATTTGCAAAAACATATATGTGTGAGGGCTTGATTGTGGTAAGGCCTCTTACTCCCACCTGGGAGAGTGTAACCGGAGCCCCCACCAGCAACCACCTCAGTACCCCACCATTTCCCCCCTGGTTTTGTGTATTTTTTGGGGGGAGGGGGGATCAAGTGCGATCGGGAGCCTGCACCTTAGGGGGGGGGTACTGTGAGGGCTTGATTGTGGTAAGGGGGAGTGGAAGGCCCACAATCAAGCCCTCACACCCTAACTGGGGAAGTTAATGATCCCCAATCAGAGACAGCTGTCTAGAGTTGAGGAAGGCTGGGGTCCGGAGCAGCGGCGCCGTCGTCAGGGAAGACGTCGACGGGCCAGAAAGGCAAAGGACCAGCCTGGAGCCCAGGAGTGGTCGGGATCGAGGGAGAAGAGCCCCGACCACTGCACTCGTGGGGGTTCCAGGAGGAGCCCCTACAGCCGAGCGAACAGGAGTACAGAGAGGAGTCGGAGGAAGACGACGATGTGCTGCTGTTCCCTCACTCGTGGAGGTTCCCGGAGGAACTCCAGCGCCAGTTCCCAGTCCGGTGCCTCCAGCGCCGGTCCAGAGTCGGTCACGGAGGAGACCGACTCAGCGCACCACACCATAGGTGCGCACCAACAGCCCGGTACGGCCCGCGCCTGCTCCACGCACCAGCCCAATGGTGCGTGTCCCCAGCCCAGTGCGACCCGTGCCAGCTCAACGCACCAGCCCAATGGTGCATGTCCCCAGCCAGGTAAGGCCCGTTCCAGATCTACGCATCCGTCCAGAGGAGCATTCCCCCAGTCCGGTACGGCCCGTGCCTGCTCTTCGGACCAGCAAAATGGTGCGTGTCCCCAGCCCAATACGTCCCGTGCCTGCTCCTCGCACCTGCCCAATGGTGCGTTCCCCCAGCCCGGTACGTCCCGTGCCTGCTCCTCGCACCAGCCCAGTGGTGCGTTCCCATAGCCCGGTATGGCCCGTGCCTGCTCCTCGCACCAGCCTAGTGGTGCGTTCCCCCAGCCCGGAGCGGCCCGTGCCTGCTCCACGCACTCGACCTCCAGTGAAGGGTCGAGGCCGGAGCCTCCAGCGACGGCCGACAGCCCAGAGCTTCCAGCGACGGCCGATAGCCCAGAGCCTCCAGCGACGGCCGACAGCCCGGAACCTTCAGCGATGGTCCAAAGCCCAGAGCCTCCAGTGACGAACCACAGCCCGGAGCCTACGGCGACGGTCCACAGCCCAGAGCCTCCCACTACGGCCCACAGCCTGGAGTCTTCAGAGGCCAGCACAGCTCTGTGGCTGGAGCCCTTCTCAGCGTCGGTGTCCAGAGCTCCTTAGCGTGTTGGTGCCCAGTCTGGGGCCGGCAACCAGCCCAACCACGGGGCTGGAATCCTCCTTTGCGTCGGTATCAGTCCTGCCCCAAGGATGGAGATGGATAAGTCTGCTCCGCTCCAGTGCAGGGGCAGTCCGCTCCACTGGTACCTGGTCTGGGTCCGGCCGTCTGTTTCGCTCCAGTGATGGAGCATTCCGCTACACCGATGCCCAGTCCAGTTCCAGTCATCTGCTCCGCTCCAGTGAGGGAGCAGTCCGCTCCACCGGTGCCCAGTCCGGGACCTGAGATCTACTCCACCCCTATGCCAGAGCAGTCCGCTCCACCGGTGCCAAGTCTGGGTTTGGTCATCTGCTCTGCTCCGGTGCTGGAGCAGTCCGCTCCACCGGTGTCCAGTCCAGATCCGGTCAGCTGCTCCACTCCAGTGCCGGAGCAGTCTGCTCCACTGGTGTCCAGTCCAGATCTGGTCAGCTGCTCCACTCCAGTGCCGGAGCAGTCTGCTCAACCGGTGTCCAGTCCAGATCCGGTCAGCTGCTCCACTCCAGTGCCGGAGCAGTCCGCTCCACCGGTGTCCAGTCCAGATCCGGTCAGCTGCTCCACTCCAGTGCCGGAGCAGTCCGCTCCACCGGTACCCAGTCCGGGTTCGGTCGCCTACTCCGCCCCCATGCCGGAGCAGTCCGCTCCACCGGGGTCCGGGCCGGGACGAGATGTCAGCCCCTCTCCAGGGTCGAGGGCTCCCACACCAGGGTCCAGACAGGACTTGGTGCATCGCGGGAGTACTGAGGGGGGAATGATCGCGCCGGGGTCCGGACCGGGCGTGCAACGGAGAGGCAGGAAGGGAGCTACCTTCACAGCCTGAGTCACGCCCGAAGCCGGAACCGGAGCCCCCACCAGCAACCACCTCAGTACCCCACCATTTCCCCCCTGGTTTTGTGTATTTTTTGGGGGGAGGGGGGATCAAGTGCGATCGGGAGCCTGCACCTTAGGGGGGGGGTACTGTGAGGGCTTGATTGTGGTAAGGGGGAGTGGAAGGCCCACAATCAAGCCCTCACACCCTAACTGGGGAAGTTAATGATCCCCAATCAGAGACAGCTGTCTAGAGTTGTCTCTGATTGGGGATAGTATTTAGGCCCCACACACATCCACCTCTGTGTGGATCATTGTTTGTTTGACTGCACTGCCAGCACTCAACGTAAGTCACCTTGTATTGTTATACTCTGCTTTTGTTTTATGCTTCGTGAGAACATCTCATTTAATAAAAAGGATGACACTTCACCAGCGCTCTGTCTATCGTCCCTTAACTACTCCGCATCGTGACAATATGGGGGATTGGAAGTTATGCAGACAATTACATTGATGAAAGCTACAATCTATTTCCAATATTAAAGCTGATCTATCCCCCCCAAAAAGACTATGTTCTTCTGTCTACAGATTCTCCCTTTCCTGTTTTTGTTTGTTTGGAAATGTTGATACTGGAGGCTGTTATCAGAAGAAACTGTGTTACCATAACATTTATTGCAGCTAAGAAATACATTGCCATTAATTGGAAGGTTGGCTATCCTCCCACAATGCCACAATGGATGGCAGAAATGTCAAATTATGTCTCACTAGTTTTGATTTAATACAAGATTAAGGATATACTGTGCAACTTTGATAAGGTCCGGAATGCTTATGGAATACTGTATGACAAAAGGGGTCTGTAATGAAAAATATTTTTTTGTTTTATGGCACACAAGACACCTGTCTGATTTGCACCTGTCTCAGTGGATTCATCCATTGAGGAAGCAGTGGGGATGCTAGTGATGCTACAGTCCGAGAATATGAAGATTGTGGTTCAGATGCACAAGGCATGTCTCTCTCCAGAATGCGTTCTCTCCCTCCATTTCATTGGTAGTCATTGTTTCATAACGTCTCTCTCCAGAATGTGTTCTCTCCCTCCATTTCATTGGTAGTCATTGTTTCATAACGTCTCTCTCCAGAATGTGTTCTCTCCCTCCATTTCATTGGTAGTCATTGTTTCATAACGTCTCTCTCCAGAATGTGTTCTCTCCCTCCATTTCATTGGTAGTCATTGTTTCATAACGTCTCTCTCCAGAATGTGTTCTCTCCCTCAATTTCATTGGTAGTCATTGTTTCATAACGTCATTGTGTGCATCGTTTCTATGTCTATCAATTCTCCATTACAAATAATACCAGTAGTATCCTAAATTTACCATTAATTCACAACGTTTATTTGGTTATGATAATTTCTGTTAATGTATTGAATATATTATTATTACAGTAATTTACCGTTCTCAATGTCGGAGTGGACATATGTTTTTCAGAACTCACAACCTATACTTTGTTTATTTCATTAAATGTATGAGTTTTATCAACTTATTCATTGGATTTTGTTTGAAACTCTCCTGTCAATGTTGAGTAAGGACGAGAACCTGATTACCCGTACAGAAGTAGAACTAGTCTACCTGGACTGTGTTCAAATGTAGGCCTATAAATATTCCCATTTGGGATGTCTGATAGTATTTATGATTGTCTTAAATCACCACCAATAATGAGCTGTGGAGCTTCTCAAAGTAATTTTCTTTACCTCAAACAGCAAGTAAACAAAGTCTGTTTTTAGAATCAACTGAGAATCACAATAGTTCCTCACAGTATTTGAACAATATTTCCATCTCTCTTCCTTTCGATAACCACTCGGCATGAAAGGGAAAAATATAATGTTCTGATCCAGTAGAAACATCATAAAATACCTGACCCAGTTGATAGTGGATACAGTGTTTAGAGTTCGTTGCAGACAGGCTATGAATAAACAATGTGAGTTATAGCAGACTGCAATGTTTTTATGTGTTGGCTTTATGTAGGCTATTTTTACATAGTTGGCAATGACAATAAAAGTGACTTTTAGATTTGTATAATGTTTATTTAGATTAGGATTGTAGAATGTAGATTAACCACAGACAATGACTTTGAGATATAAAGACTATTTTAAATTAAATGAAACTGTTCCATGAAAATGTGCCTATGAAAATCATAACTGGCACCCAGGTTGGTAGAAATGAGAAAATAGACACATAGGGTGTGTCCATATATGGAAAAATACATGTTTTAAATGTAGACAAAAAAGGTTGAAAGAAAAGACTACTCTTGGTTGACCAAAGCAACATTTAACTTGCTTCTGATATCAGGAAGTCTCCCTGTTGTGTAAGATCATGTAACTAACGTTTCATATCAATGGTTTTATGTGCAATACACTTTCTAAAAACTGCCCTTCTAATCTGCTGGAGGTTAAGTCCATATATGACAGGGTTTAAGACAGGTGGAATAACAAGGAATTGTACAGCCATTGCATTACGCATATTTAGAGTACTATTTACACTATTCCACCCTTGCAAAGTGTCAAACAGGGTCACTGTGATGAAAATACCCACTGTTACTAAATGTGGCACACATGTCTGTGTGAACTTAATCCTTCCCTTAGCTGACTTTACACAATTCCTTACAATCTGACAGTAAGAAAACACAACGAAAAGTATATGTAAAATATGAACCACTATAACAAATTTGTTCAAAATCTGATTGATAGTAATTGGTAAACATGCATGTTTCAGTATAGACGGAATGTCACAGAAGATTTTATCAATGCGAGATCCACACAAAGGAACTCTGACGGTTAAACTAACTGCTATGAGTGCCATAAATAACGGATAACACCAAGAAAATAAGAGTAACTTTGTAACAGTTAAAGATGTCACAATGGTATGGTAAAGTAGTGGTCTGCATATTGCCACATACCTGTCGTAAGACATCACTGATAGAGTTGAAATTTCACACATGACAGATGTGTATATTACATAGGCTTGAGTCAAACATCCACTATAAGATATCACCTGAACATCTGACTGAAGGTCCAGTAAGAACTTGGGGTAGAAACCAGCGGTTCCATACAATCCATTGACACATAGACTACACAGAAAGATATACATGGGCTCATGGAGACCTTTCTCCTGAATGATTGTTATGATCAAAGTCAGATTCACAGTGATGATGAGAAGGTATGTGATAAGAGACAAGATAAAATAGACCGATGAGTTGTTAAATGTCTCTTGTAGTCCAAAGAGATAAAAGATCTTGACTTGGGTTGAGTTCTCCATAGCTGTTGTTAATTGTCTTCCTCTGGTCAACGCAGCAATTCTTAGTCCATACAAGGCTTGAGTGTGTATAGATGTGAATTAATTAAAGTGAGAATAAATTGATTATGTTTAGACTCATACTAAACACAATAGTTTTAACAAACCTAATTCATCTTCCTTTAAACTCTTATATATATTTTTAAAAAGAGTTCCCAATAATATCTGTACAATATCAGACTTCTGAGGTGTGAAAGAAATGAAGAAACTGTCTTCTTGCTTGACAGAGGGATACTGCTCCAACAACTTGTCCTGCTAGCCTCTTAATATATCATAGTGTATGCTCACATGGGATTGTAGTTTCAGTGTCAACATGTAACCACTCCATAGAGATGGATCTATATTGAGTTCATGACAAGCAACTCATTTGATTCTATTTACTCTGTCATGACTTGAGGTCACAGGTCATTTGATGGAGCCATCTCTGCCAAGCTCCTCCCCCCCAAAGGATGTGGGAGGGGGGTTGAGTGGATTGGAGTGGTGAAAGGCGGAGCTTTGACACCAACCAGACTTTCTCTCACTTTCTCTCTCACAGGAAAACAGAGGAGGAGGGAAAAGGCCCAGTTTATGGCCCTTTGTCCTTAGACTCAATGGAGCCAAAACCTTATGTCCATGAAACAAGACATTGGGAACATGATTCATTCTATTATGTGTGTTGAAACTGAGGACTCTTGGCATATGGATATGAATGTCAACTATGTGATGTAATTAAAGTTTAAATGAAGGTGTGACTATGAAAACATTGTAACTTTAATAGTTTCCAAACTGTCTATATGATGTCTACAGTCGTTACGTTTGGTAAGAAATATCCAGATTAAAGATAATGTTTTTGTGATGATAAAACTGTGATTTTAGCTGTTTACACGAGATCATAGTAAATTCTCAATACCTTGCTTGCCAACCAACGCTCAGGGAAATCAGATAAGCAGGTCGTAAACGACAGAAACACCCTCTTCTGCCAGAAAGGTATTAAACCTTTGAGACTCCCCATCTCTCCCTTGACTGGAGGACATTGGTGCTGCAGCTGGAGGTCTACGATAGGTCATGACCTCCACAAAAAGACAACACTCTGAAACAATCAACTCTGAAACAATCAACACTACGGTCAACGACTGTATTTAAGAAGGTGAATTCAAGCAGAACCACCCGGTTATTCTCTCAAAAGTCATCGCTTGTCTACACTGACCACATCCACAAACTGTGGGGAAATCGACATGGCTGATTAGCCGACTCCAGGAACGAGTACTAGGAAGCAGACACCGAAAGGAAAGGACAATCAGAGACTTACACCAGAGACCGGTACCCATCAGAGGGGGTGTAAACCAGCACCGAACAGAGAGAATCAGCGCACAAGTAAATACATGCATTATATTCTGACCCATGAGTTAAATTCAGAGAGTAGCAACTCAGTAGAATACATTTCTCTCCGTGGTGCCCCTGGAATCCTAATGAGATAATTATTGCAGGATTAATGTAAATCCCATAATTAGACGTAGGTAATTATTCAATAAATAGTAGTCACCATTTTAATGATAGACAAAGTTAGGACAACTCTATTTATGTATTAACCCAGCAAAAAGGGGACGTCCTAAGGACATTCAGCAACATTCCCATTATGTCCCTTTAAGGCAGCGTTTCCTAAACTCTGTCCTGGGGACCCCAAGGGGTACATATTTTATTTCATGCACTAGCACGACATAGCTGATTCAAATAATCAAAGATTGATGACTAGTTGATTCTTTGAATCAGCTGTGTAGTGCTAGGGCAAAAACCAAAACATGCGCCCTTTGGGGTCCCCAGGTCACAGTTTGGGAAATGCTGCTTTAAGGGTTCAGGTAGGTAGGTTGGTAGGTAGGTCAGTCGGTCTGTCGGTCGGTCGGTAGTTAGGTAGGTAGGTAGGTAGGTAGGTACTTTATTGATCCCCAATGGGACATTTCTTTGTCAAGCAGCTACGAAAAAACAGGACAGGTTATAAGAAGAATTCCAAGAATTACTTGCAATATTGCACGTGATATGATATAACAACTGTACATGAGTATGTAAATACAGACCTGAATGAATAAATAGGTCCTGAGTGAATGAGTGATTACAGACCAGAGTTACTCACGGATGGATGCATAATTGTTAAACTAGGTCCTAACACCCCAACAGTTCCAGGTCTATGTTGCCGACGGCACGGCACCCCGGTGAGGCATTAAATAGTCTAATAGCCTCCGGCAGGAAGGACCTCCTGTAGCGCTCTAGTTTACTGCACACGTTGAAGACCTGAGCCTCCTCAGAAAGTAGAGTTGGCTCTGGCCCTTTTTGTACAGGGCCCCGGTGTTACCAGCCCATTCCAACCTGTTGTCCATATGGACTCCCAGGAACTTGTATGACCCAACCATTTCCACATCCATCCCCTGTATAGGGACTGCAGTTATTGTGTATTTTCCAATTCTTTCTAGCTCCCTGAATATAATCAGCTTTGTCTGTTTCAAGCAGAGACAAGGTCTCTTTGTGTCCTCAGCAGACGATGGTAGGGTGGAGGCAACCCCCTACAACTCAGCAGGTTGACCCTTGACCAGAGGAATGTAACCAGAGTCAGGAGACTACCCCAGGGATAAAGGCTTCCTGTGAACCTCCCATTCTTCTGACTTACAACTAGACATGTATTCTGTGCCACCAGTATCTCCAAATAAGGAGAAAACAAGCAGGAGTTTTAAGACCAGGGTGGAGGAAAATAGAATGGGTATAACCCTGCAGGAGGGGTTAACTGTGTCTTATGAATAAACATTTAAGAACTGTACAAAAGCCAAGAACTTAGAGATGTAAATCAGTTGATCTGAAGGTCACTTGGCTTTTTATTGCTCCTGTAATAAAAGTCTATCTTGCTTCTACAAACTCCAGAAGTGCTTTTATTTTTTAGTAAGAGGGAGTTTTTAGTAAGAGTTTCTTCTACCACACAGTCAGTTGGGCCTTGGTTCTCCTGAAGTCCACCACCATCTCCTTTGTTTTGCTGATGTTGAGCTGAAGGTGGTTCTGCTCACACCACAACACAAAGTCACTGATTGTGCTCCTGTACTCCTCCTCCTGCCCACCCCTGATGCACCCTACAATAGCAGAGTCATCTGAGAACTTCTGTAGGTGGCATGTTTCAGAGATATATCTGAAGTCCGAGGTGTAGAGGGTGAACAGGAAGGGGGACAGGACCGTTCCCTGGGGGGCCATCATCCACCCCGATGTTGCGCTGGTATGTGAACTGCAGGGGGTCCAGTGATGAACACACCAGGGGTCTGAGGTGAGCGAGGACTAACCTTTGCAGGGTCTTCATGATGTGGGATGTTAGCGCTACAGGTCTGAAGTCATTCAGGACAGTGGGGTGTGCCTTTTTGGGAACTGGGACGAGGCAGGATGTTTTCCACAGCACAGGGACCCTTTCCAGGCTCAGGCTAAGGTTGAAGGGACACTGGAGTATTCCACACAGTTGGTCAACACAGACCCTATGCACCCTTGGTCTGATGCCATCAGGGCCCGCCGCTTTCCACTGATGTAGTCTCTCCAGCTCTCTCTTCACTTTGTTGGTGGTGAAAGCCAGCCCGGTTGGGGAGGTGGGCGCCGCTAAATGTAAGAAAACGTGCCTCAGTGATTAAAAGGACCGCTAAAACCTTCATAAAACAGTAGCACTCCATAATCCTGAACTATTATAGTTCAACTGTTGCAAAACAAACTCACGAAGAACACACTAAAACAACAATTAACGCACGACAATGGGAGCTGCTTAACAGGCGACCACACAGGACGGACCCAACCATTTCCTGACATTCCAGGGACGTTATCCCACTGGTGTTCTGAGAACATTGTAGGAACATTAAAACATTAACCTCAGGACAATAAGAGGGCGTTCAGTACAGATATGGTTTGGATCTCAGTATAACGTTATGATAAGGAATACTGAACAAAATATAAACACAACATGCAACAATTTAAAAGATTTTACTGAGTTACAGTTCATAAAAGGAAATCAGTCAATTGAAATAAATTCATTAGGCCATAATCTATGGATTTCACGACTGGGAATACAGATATGCATCTTTTTGGTCACAGATACAGTACCTTAAAAAAAGATAGGGGTTTGGATCAGAAAACCAGTCAGGATCTGGAGTGACCAACATTTGTCTCATCCAGCGCGACACATCTCCTTCACATAGAGTTGTTTAGGCAGTTGATTTAGGAATAAGGAATGTTGTCCCACTCTTCTTCAATGGCTGTGTGAAGTTGCTGGATACTGGCAGGAACGGCACAACAATGGGCCTCAGGATCTCGTCACAGCATCTCTATGCATTCAAATTGCCATCGATAAAATGCAATTGTGTTTGTTGTCCATAGCTTTTGCCTGCCCATACCATAACCACCATGGGGCACCCTCTTCACAACGTTGACATCAGCAAACCACTCGCCCACACGGCACCGTACACGTGGTCTGCAGATGTCAGTTGGACCTACATCCAAATTCTCTAAAACAACGTTTTTTAGAGCAACTCTGATGGACATTCCTGCAGTCAACATGCCAATTGCACCCTTCATCAAAACTTGAGACATCTGTGGCACTTTGTTGTGTGACTAGACATTTTAGAGTGGCCTTTTATTGATGTATAATTATCATGGTGTTTAATCAGCTTCTTGATATGCCACACCTGCCAGATGGATGGATTATCGTGGCAAATGAGAAATGCTAACAAACAGGGATGGAAACAAAGTTGTGCACCAAATATGAAATATTTACTTTTTGTGCAAATGGAACATTTCTGGGAACTTTTATTTCCACTCATGAAACATGGGACCAACACTTCACATGTTGTGTTTATATTTTTGTTCAGTGTATTTTGATTTTTGATTAAATATGTTTTGTGTCGGACGTTATCCATGAGACATTTAATGACCACAAGGAGACGTTTTATGATGGTCAAGGGGATGTCACATGATGGTACTTTTTAGGACATTGTCAAGACTTAATTTTACTCGTTTTCAGGACGTCACGAGGTCGTCCCACGGGAACGTTCTCTGAGGAACCTTTGTCTAGTTCCTTGCAAGATATTAGGATGTCACTGAGGACCATATCAGGACCATGTCAGGTACTTTTTAGGACGTTCTCAGGATTTACATTTACTAGTCTTCAGGATGCCATGAGATGGTCCGAAGGGAACGTTCTCTGAGGAACATTTGTCTAGTTCCCTGTAAGATACCAGGATGTCGCTGAGGACCATATCAGGACTTTCATAGGACATTCTCAGGACTTCAATTTTAAAATTCATTAGGACATTGTCTGATGTTCCCAAGGGAACATCCCTGCAAACAAAAATGAATTGTTAGGACGTCCCTAGAATGTCACGAAATGGATGTCTAAAGTGGTCAGGACGTTGTGTCATGGGCTCCTGGAGGCTTTGTCTAGTTCCAGGATGTTGTGGAATGGTCCCCTTGAGGTTTTTGCCACGAGATGGTCCCAGGTGTCCCAAACCATTATAAGTTAAATGATTAAATGGTATGAATGTTTTAAGGTAAGTGATGCACTGTTCAGCTAAAATAGTGTACAAACCCTTAATCAGTGACAATATGATTACATTTGACATGATTACTTAATACTGACTTTTCATTATGACCCCACCTGGGATTTGAACTCACAATCTCTGAATTTGGTGAATACGGATCTTTCTGCTGTGTCCCCCCTCTGCACATTCATTACCTATAATACATCTATGCACTGTAATCTGCCATCTGGCCATCTCATCATTGAAGAGGTTGTGAGTTCAAATCCCAGGTGAGGACATGTTTGAATAATAATGACTGTATAAATCAACATGCACAGTGTAATGATATACAGTATGTCAAATATATACATTGAAACCATTATATGGTAAAAGCACTGTGTGTGGTTGGTGTCTCTAACATTACCAACAAACAAAGAGCTGTAAATGGATCAGTGACTTGACTGGCATGGCAACAGTGTATTGTGTAATGAACCTTGGGTAGATAAAACATATATAGAGATATTTGGCCTACAGAGAAACTATGTCAAAATGCCACATATCTGCATAGTCAATTATAGCAATGTAAAAAACACAAAACAACCTATTAAATATTCAAAAAATGAACTGTCATGTTATGTTTTAGGGTTAAGGCCTAGTACCTCTGCCTTGCAGAATCACAAATAAACAGTCAAAAGAAAAGTTCAGCAAAGAGGCTATATGTGGTGTACAAGTGTTAAACGCTTTCTGTTTCATCTCTTTTGAAGATGGAGATAGGGATGACATCCGTGAAAAAGGAATAGAACCAGGACAACAGAATTAACCACAAATTATTTGAGATTTCATAATATTTTTATACTGTAGTATGGTGGTTCCCAGACCTTTTCACTCAGGCCTCCATTCATCATTGGGGAACATGTCTTGTGTGTGTTCATGTGATATCTGAGAGACTCAAACATTACAGCAAAATCAATGGGCTAAAAAACCTAGTTTGAAAACGTTAGCTGACATGAGCTAGTTGTTCTGGACATTTATGACAAGTTACAGTATAGATAGCTCTCTGAGGTCTGCAATGACTGACATGACAAGAGGTCAACTGATGAAGCATTACCCAATTTAGAAACTGCACCTTGTGCATTCAACTATTATAACTTCCAACAGCAAATTTCAATCTCAAATTTAGACAGGCCATTTCAGTTGTCGATGTATTCAGAGAGTCCCTGGTTAAAGCCCAGGTTGGGGCAAGGTGAGGGACGGAAGTACTCTGTTACACATTCCTAAATAAAGAGAGTAGATTGGTAGGAAAGTGCAGCACATTAGAAGAATACACATTCTTAATGGTCTGTTATTGAACAGGCTGTGTTAGTGGTCTATGATCCTGTTATAATTATGTATGTGTGGGGACCCTCTAGTCTGGTACTCTACACTGTAGAATACACATTCTTAATGGTATGTTATTGAACAGGCTGTGTTAGTGGTCTATGATCCTGTTAAAACAATGTATGTGTGGGGACCCTCTAGTCTGGTACTCTACACTGTAGAATACACATCCTTAATGGTATGTTATTGAACAGGCTGTGTTAGTGGTCTATGATCCTGTTATAATAATGTATGTGTGGGGACCCTCTAGTCTGGTACTCTACACTGTAGAATACACATTCTTAATGGTATGTTATTGAACAGGCTGTGTTAGTGGTCTATGATCCTGTTAAAACAATGTATGTGTGGGGACCCTCTAGTCTGGTACTCTACACTGTAGAATACACATTCTTAACGGTATGTTATTGAACAGGCTGTGTTAGTGGTCTATGATCCTGTTATAATAATGTATGTGTGGGGACCCTCTAGTCTGGTACTCTACACTGTAGAATACACATTCTTAATGGTATGTAAAGTACACTTTTAGGTCAATGTATGTGAATTGTCTGGTTAAATGAAGAAGTATTGACCATTATAGTCACTCTAGGCTTCCCCAGGCCTACAGTACACTTTTAGGTCAATGTATGTGAATTGTCTGGTTAAATGAAGAAGTATTGACCATTATAGTCACTCTAGGCTTCCCCAGGCCTACAGTACACTTTTAGGTCCTACACTCCCAGAGGCGATGACAGAAGGAGTGTGTCCTAAATGGTACTCTATTCCCTATATAGTGCACCACCTTTGACCAGAGGGCTCTGGTCAACATAGGGAATAGGGTACCATTTGAGATGCAGTCAAGACCAGCCGTGCCTCTCCTCTCCTTGAGCCCCTCAGGTCTCTACAGGTTAATAGCTGTGTTAATTGGTTCCCAGGGAACCAGGTGATAGTGGACTAATGACCTGGTACCTAATGACTCAATAAACATGTTTATTATGCTCTTGTTATTGGCTTCTGCTTTCCCCATGGTAAGGTATGCATGGAGCAAAACTAAATACTGGTGTTTCACACTGATAGAACTCCAACACTTTTTACAGCTTTTTACTGGATGGATGGAGTACATTTATAAAGTATTTTAATTATACAATTATAATCTCAAAGTGCATAAAATAAAACATTTAATAAAGTAGAGTACAAAGTATATATAACCAAATCATGAGAGCATCAATCAAAGTCTAGGAGGAAGGGAAGGCTCAGATGAGTAGAGATGAGTCTTCAGACTGCTTTAAAGGCCCCAACCGTCTGAGCAGCCCTGAGATTGTCAGGAAGGGACTTCCAAAGACATGGTGCGTGGGAGAAAAAACAACAGCCCTCCATTGTGTGTCTCCAGATCCTGGCTGCTTGGAGCAGCTTGGTGTGGCTTAAACTTAGGGTGTGTGGAGGATCATGGGGGAGAGTAGGTCTGACAGGAAGGCAGGTCCGATTCCATTTAGGGCTTTGTAGACGAGGAAGTGAATTGTATTCTTTGAGGATAAAGGTAGTCATTGGAGATCAGCAAGTGAATAAAAGGTCAATGACAATATTATACAAATCAAGAAATGTTTTACAAGTCAGATTTTCACCACCCTCACCCCATAAACTATTGCACCTATAAGTAACAAAACACACAAGTCAACATCCCAAGATCTAACAATCAGGACAGAAAAGGTCACACTAATGTTTAGCTTATGTTCTATGCTACAGACCTACTGGTAGTATGTTTTTACAAGTCCGTCTGATTTTAACCATCCTAACTCCATACACAATAGGATTTAAAAGTGGCTGGCACATCAGATAGTACACCGATAAAATAGTGTGTACAGTTGGAACATTTCTCATAGGACTATCAAATCTACTCTGGAGCAGATTTAAGAAACAGCCAAAAGAGAAGTTGAGCAGCGAGGCCAGATGAGGAATACAGGTGCTGAAAGCTTTCTGTCTGCTCTCGATGGAAGATTTCAAACAAATAGTCAGAATCTTAATACAAGAGAACACAATAGTAGGTAAAGGGACAGTGACAGTCAAAAGAATACCACAGAGTCCATAGATGTTATTAACTGTTGTGTCTGAAGGTGAACAGTTTTACTAGCAGGTAGTCGTCACAATACACTTTGTCTAGAACGTTCCCACACAATTGTAAACGAATGGTTAAAGACAGTGTTATGATGCTCTCCATGTTACACAAATGAACATCCACACCCTGTTGGGTGTCATGATGATATTATACTGTAGTGGATAACATATGGCATGATGCCTGTCATAGGACATGGCTGCTAAATGAATGAATTCAATAGTTCCATATGTGTACATGCAAAACATCTGTAGGTAACAGTATACAGTGGAAACTGCATGCTCATCATGATAAAAATTTCAACAAGCATTTTGCTACGGCTGGCCATGCTTTCCACCTGGCTACCTCTACCCCGGCCAACAGCTCTGTACCCCCCGCAGCAACCTGCCCAAACACCCCCCGCTTCTCCTTCCCCCAAATCCAGACGGATGATGTTCTGAAAGAGCTGCTAAATCTGGATCCATACAAATCTGCTGGGCTAGACAATCTGGACCCTTTCTTCCTAAAATTATCAGCCAAAATTGTTGCAACCCCTATTACCAGCCTGTTCAACCTCTCTTTTGTATCGTCTGAGATCCCTAGAGATTGTAAAGCTGCCGCGGTCATCCCCCTCTTCAAAGGAGGAGACACTCTAGACCCAAACTGTTATAGACCTATATCCATCCTGCCCTGCCTTTCTAAAGTCTTCGAAAGCCAAGTTAACAAACAGATCACTGACTTCTCCGAATCCCACCGTACCTTCTCTGCTATGCAATCTGGTTTCCGAGCTGGTCATGGGTGGACCTCAGCCACGCTCAAGGTACTTAACGATATCATAACCGCCATCGATAGAAGACAGTACTGTGCAGCCGTCTTCATCGACCTGGCCAAGGCTTTCGACTTTGTCAATCACCGCATTCTTATTGGCAGACTCAACAGCCTTGGTTTCTCAAGTGACTGCCTCGCCTGGTTCTCCAACTACTTCTCAGACAGAGTTTAGTGCGTAAAATCGGAGGGCCTGCTGTCCGGTCCCCTGGCAGTCTCTATGGGGGTGCCACAGGGTTCAATTCTTGGGCCAACCCTATTCTCTATATACATCAACGATGTCGCTCTCGCTGCTGGTGACTCTCTGATCCATCTCTACGCAGACGACACCATTCTGTATACATCTGGCCCCTCTTTGGACACTGTGTTAACTAACCTTCAAACAAGCTTCAATGCCATACAACACTCCTTCCGTGGCCTCCAACTGCTCTTAAATGCTAGTAAGACTAAATGCATGCTTTTCAATAGAACGTTGCCCGCACCCGCCCACCGGACTATCATCACTACCCTCGACGGGTCTGACTTAGAATTTGTGGACAACTACAAATACCTAGGCGTCTGGTTAGACTGTAAACTCAACTTCCAGACTCATATTAAAAATCTCCAATCCAAAATTAAATCTAGAATCGGCTTTATATTTCGCAACAAAGCCTCCTTCACTCATGCTGCCAAACATGCCCTTGTAAAACTTACCATCCTACCGATCCTTGACTTCGGCGATGTCATTTACAAAATAGCCTCCAACACTCTCCTCAGCAAATTGGATATAGTCTATCACAGTGCCATCCGTTTTGTTACCAAAAGCCCCATATACTACCCACCACTGCGACCTGTATGCTCTCGTTGGCTGGCCCTCACTACATATTCGTCGCCAAACCCACTGGCTCCAGGTCATCTATAAGTCTTTATTAGGTAAATCCCCGCCTTCTCATCTCACTGGCCACCCCCAAAGCCAACACCTCCTTTGGCCACCATTCCTTCCAGTTCTCTGCTGCCAATGACTGGAACGAATTGCAAAAATCCTTGAAGCTAGAGGTTCCTATCTCCCTCACTAACTTTAAGCATCAGCTGTCAAAGCTGCTTATCGATCACTGCACCTGTATATAGCCCTTCTGTAAATAGCCCATCCTACTACCTCATCCCCATATTTTTTTTTTTAGTATTTAATGTTTTTTCTTTTTTTTTTTTTACTTCCGCTCAATTTTGCACTCCAGTATCTCTATTTGCACATCATCATTTGCACATTCCATCATTCCAGTGATTATGCTAATCTGTAATTTTATTTCGCCACTATGGTCTATTTATTGTCTTCCTAACCTTACTGCATTTTGCACTACATTTGCACACTCTGTATATAGATCTTCTATTGTGTTATTGACTGTACGTTTGTGTCACGGAATGGGGTTTGGAGAGACCAAGACGCAGCGCAGGGATAGTAGTTCGACATTTTCTTTTATTTATATACTATGTAATAAATACGTCAAATGAACGAACTAACCAAACACAAAACAAACACGCTAGACAAAACGTCACGTTCACCGAAAACAAACACGAATGAACGGACGTAGAACAAAGCACACTTATCTTCACCGTGACTGCGACATACATCGATATCGATCCACCCCAACGTGATGGACCGACTCAACATATATTGGATCCCTAATTAGAGACAATGCCGTGCAGCTGCCTCTAATTAGGGATCCAACCTAAACCCCACATAGAAACAGAAAAGGACGACACTGTCAGACTCTGACCACAGCTACATAGAGAAGCAAGTTAGGCTTCTCTATGGCCAGAGCCTGACAGTACCCCCCCCCAAAGGCGCGGACTCCCGGACGCCTAGACACAAAAACACAAAACACGGGGGGGTAAATGGGAAAAAAACTAGTCCATCGGGGGCGGCTCCGGCGACGTGGACAGTCTTGTCCCATGCCCCTTCCTTATCACCGGTCCTGGGCTGTGTACCGGTGGGGCAAAAGGCTCCGGCCATGGAGCGGGGAAAACAACCGGGCCCGGACTGGGCACCGGTGGGGTAAACGGCTTCGACCATGGAGCGGGGAAAACAACCGGACCCGGACTGGGCACCGGTGGGGCAAACGGCTCCGGCCATGGAGCGGGGAAAACAACCGGGCCCGGACTGGGCCCCGGTGGGACAAACGGCTCCGGCCATGGAGCGGGGAAAACAACCGGGCCCGGACTGGGCACCGGTAGGGCAAACGGCTCCGGCCATGGAGCGGGGAAAACAACCGGGCCCGGACTGGGCACCGGTAGGGCAAACGGCTCCGGCCATGGAGCGGGGAAAACAACCGGGCCCGGACTGGGCACCGGTAGGGCAAACGGCTCCGGCCATGGAGCGGGGAAAACAACCGGGCCCGGACTGGGCCCCGGTGGGACAAACGGCTCCGGCCATAGAGCTGGGAAAACAACCGGGCCCGGACTGGGCCCCGGTGGGACAAACGGCTCCGGCCATGGAGCTGGGAAAACAACCGGGCCCGGACTGGGCACCGGTGGGGCGGACTGCTCAGGCTCTGAAGCGGAGCAGACGGCTGGACCCGGACTGGGCACCGGTGGAGCGGACTGCTCTGGCACTGAGGCGGAGTAGGCTGCTGGACCCGGAACGGGCACCGGTGGAGCGGACTGCTCAGGCACTGAGGCGGAGCAGGCGGCTGGACCCGGAACGGGTACCAGTGGAGCGGACTGCTCTGGCACTGAGGCGGAGCAGACGGCTGGACCCGGAATGGGTACCGGTGGGGTAAACGGCTCCGGCCATGGAGCGGGGAAAACAACCGGGCCCGGACTGGGCCACGGTGGGGCAAACGGCTCCGGCCATGGAGCGGGGAAAACAACCGGGCCCGGACTGGGCCCCGGTGGGACAAACGGCTCCGGCCATGGAGCTGGGCAAGAAACCGGGCCCGGACTGGGCACCGGTGGAGCGGACTGCTCCGGCACTGAGGCGGAGCAGGCGGCTGGACCCGGACTGGGTACCGGTGGAGCGGACTGCTCTGGCACTGAGGCGGAGCAGGCGGCTGGAACCGGACTGGGTACCGGTGGAGCGGACTGCTCTGGCACTGAGGCGGAGCAGGCGGCTGGACCCGGACTGGGTACCGGTGGAGCGGACTGCTCTGGCACTGAGGCGGAGCAGGCGGCTGGACCCGGATTGGGCACCGGTGGAGCGGACTGCTCTGGCACTGAGGCGGAGCAGGCGGCTGGACCCGGATTGGGCACCGGTGGAGCGGACTGCTCTGGCACTGAGGCGGAGCAGGCGGCTGGACCCGGATTGGGTACCGGTGGAGCGGACTGCTCTGGCCCTGGGGCGGAGTAGACGGCTGGTCCCGGAATGGGTACCGGTGGAGCGGACTGCTCTGGCACTGAGGCGGAGCAGGCGGCTGGACCCGGAATGGGCACCAGTGAACTGACCTTCGCAGGAGGTTCAGGGGCGCTGACCTTCGCAGGAGGTTGCGAGGCGCTGACCTTCGCAGGAGGTTGAGAGGCGCTGACCTTCGCAGGAGGTTGAGAGGCGCTGACCTTCGCAGGAGGTTGAGAGGCGCTGACCTTCGCTGGAGGTTGAGAGGCGCTGACCTTCGCTGGAGGTTGAGAGGCGCTGACCTTCGCTGGAGGTTGAGAGGCGCTGACCTTCGCTGGAGGTTGAGAGGCGCTGACCTTCGCTGGAGGTTGAGAGGCGCTGACCTTCGCTGGAGGTTGAGAGGCGCTGACCTTCGCTGGAGGTTGAGAGGCGCTGACCTTCGCAGGAGGTTGAGAGGCGCTGACCTTCGCAGGAGGTTGAGAGGCGCTGACCTTCGCAGGAGGTTGAGAGGCGCTGACCTTCGCAGGAGGTTGAGAGGCGCTGACCTTCGCAGGAGGTTGAGAGGCGCTGACCTTCGCAGGAGGTTGAGAGGCGCTGACCTTCGCTGGAGGTTGAGAGGCGCTGACCTTCGCTGGAGGTTGAGAGGCGCTGACCTTCGCTGGAGGTTGAGAGGCGCTGACCTTCGCTGGAGGTTGAGAGGCGCTGACCTTCGCAGGAGGTTGAGAGGCGCTGACCTTCGCTGGAGGTTGAGAGGCGCTGACCTTCGCTGGAGGTTGAGGCGCTGACCTTCGCTGGAGGTTGAGAGGCGCTGACCTTCGCTGGAGGTTGAGAGGCGCTGACCTTCGCTGGAGGTTGAGAGGCGCTGACCTTCGCTGGAGGTTGAGAGGCGCTGACTTTCGCAGGAGGTTGAGAGGCGCTGACCTTCGCAGGAGGTTGAGAGGCGCTGACCTTCGCTGGAGGTTGAGAGGCGCTGACCTTCGCTGGAGGTTGAGAGGCGCTGACCTTCGCAGGAGGTTGAGAGGACCTGACCTTCGCAGGAGGTTGAGAGGCGCTGACCTTCGCAGGAGGTTGAGAGGCGCTGACCTTCGCAGGAGGTTGAGAGGCGCTGACCCTCGCAGGAGGTTGCGAGGCGCTGACCCTCGCAGGAGGTTGAGAGGCGCTGACCCTCGCTGGAGGTTGAGAGGCGCTGACCCTCGCTGGAGGTTTAGAGTCGCTGACCCTCGCTGGAGGTTTAGAGGCGCTGACCCTCGCAGGAGGTTTAGAGGCGCTGACCTTCGCAGGAGGTTTAGAGGCGCTGACCTTCGCTGGAGGTTCAGGGGCGCTGACCCTCGCTGGAGGTTCAGGGGCGCTGACCTTCGCAGGAGGTGCAGGGTTGCTGACCTTCGCTGGAGGTCGAGTGCGTGGAGCCGGCACTGGGCGTACCGGACTGGGAAGACGCACCGGAAGTTGAATGCATGGAGCCGGCACTGGAGGCACCGGGCTGGTGACACGCACCTCCGGGCGAGTGTGGAGAGTAGGCACTGCACGTACCAAACTGGAGAGGTGACCTGGAAGCATGGTGCGTGGATCCGGCACCGATGGCACCGGACTGGTGACACACACTTCAGGGCGAGTGCGGAGAGTAGGTGCGGTCCGTACCGAACTGGAGAGGCTTCCTGGAGACTCGGCTTTGAAGGTTGCCTCCGAATGACCCGGATTGGGAATGCCCCTCTTGGGCCTCTTTCCCCTCAGCTCCGTCCTCTCGCTCTCGCATTCCTTCCCATTCTGCCTACTCAGCTCTGTGATCCTCCTGAACATTCTAGCCCGGTATCGCGCCTCCTCTTCCAACGCCGTCCAGCCCTGTTCCTCTTCCTCTTCATCATTCCAGCTGGAGAGTGGTACTGGCGCCTCCTTATTTATATACTATGTAATAAATACGTCAAATGAACGAACTAACCAAACACAAAACAAACACGCTAGACAAAACGTCACGTTCACCGAAAACAAACACGAATGAACGGACGTAGAACAAAGCACACTTATCTTCACCGTGACTGCGACATACATCGATATCGATCCACCCCAACGTGATGGACCGACTCAACATATATTGGATCCCTAATTAGAGACAATGCCGTGCAGCTGCCTCTAATTAGGGATCCAACCTAAACCCCACATAGAAACAGAAAAGGACGACACTGTCAGACTCTGACCACAGCTACATAGAGAAGCAAGTTAGGCTTCTCTATGGCCAGAGCCTGACAGTTTGTTTATTCTCATGTGTAACTCTGTGTTGTTTTTTGTCGCACTGCCTTGCTTTGTCTTGGCCAGGTCGCAGTTGCAAATGAGAACTTGTTCTCAACTGACCTACCTGCTTAAATAAAGGTGAAATAAAAATAAATAAAAATCTGAAACCAAATGAGTCATGAGAGCAGGAAACAAACCAGTGCTACCATACAAGTCATTAACAAACAAACTGCATAGAAACAGACACATTGGTTCATGAAGGCTTCTTTCCATACATATAACCACAATAAGCACTGTGTTCGCAAAACCTATGGAGACGTATAAGACAGTTACTATAAGGAAATACAAGTACTTTAAGTATAAATGATGTGAATTGTGTTGAGTTCTCCATTTTGCTAATAGTACCTACAGTAGTATATAAGAAATAAAAAGAGGATTTAAGTCTAAATGAGGATGTAAGTCTAGACCACCTGTAATATTTCTCCAGACTGCCGTTGTGTGGACAAAGGTCTACTGCATGTTCTGTGTCAGTGGTCTATTCCACTCTAAACTACTGTCACACAACTGACCTTTTAAACCCCAGTATACAGCAGTGTGTTTACTTGAACTCCAATGACACCAATAATTCAATTGTCATGGGGTGACTCTCAGCCTACCGTGGGTGGTTAGGTTAGTGCCAAAATAAAGGCAAATGATTGGTTGATGGAGATGACTGACATGTCGGGGGAGGTGATTGACAAGGGGAACAATTCTGTGACTTTATTTGACCATGTGAAGAATAGCTAATATGTCATTGAAATAATACAGTGCCGGTTAAATGTAATTGATCCATGAATGCTTCATCTTGAAAACACTGATAAGATCGTTGAACCCATTACTAGCTTTGTTGTCCTGAATGGTTTCTGAACATTCATTTTCTCAAGATGTAGAACTTTAGATCACCTACAAATGTATCAAAATACATGTTTTACATTTAATAAAAATAACATAACATTTAAAAATGAATCCCCCAAAATACTCAAATATATTGTTCTGTATTGCAAACTAAATATTTTGTGTTCTAGTTGATTGAATTCAAAGGAGGTGAAATAATCAAAAATACAAATAAAGTTTCATATGAATTTGGTGTGAAATATGTCTCAATATGAAATCTGCTTTGGTATATAATTTGATGTGAAATATGTCTCAATATGAAATCTGCTTTGGTATATAATATGTTGTGAAATATGTCTCAATATGAAATCTGCTTTGGTATATAATTTGATGTGAAATATGGCTCAATATGAAATCTGCTTTGGTATATAATATGGTGTGAAATATGTCTCAATATGAAATCTGCTTTGGTATATAATTTGGTGTGAAATATGTCTCAATATGAAATCTGCTTTGGTATATAACTAGGTGAAATATGCCTCAATATGAAATCTGCTTTGGTATATAATTTGGTGTGAAATATGGCTCAATATGAAATCTGCTTTGATATATAATTTGGTGTGAAATATGGCTCAATATGAAATCTGCTTTGGTATATAATTTGGTGTGAAATATCTCTCAATATGAAATCTGCTTTGGTATATAATTTGGTGTGAAATATGGCTCAATATGAAATCTGCTTCGGTATATAATTTGGTGTGAAATATGGCTCAATATGAAATCTGCTTTAATATATAATTGTGTGAAATATGCCTCAATATGAAATCTGCTTTGGTATATAATTTGGTGTGAAATATGTCTCAATATGAAATCTGCTTTGGTATATAATTGTGTGAAATATGCCTCAATATGAAATCTGCATTGGTATATAATTTGGTGTGAAATATGGCTCAATATGAAATATGCTTTGATATATAATTTGGTGTGAAATATGGCTCAATATGAAATCTGCTTTGATATATAATTTAGTGTGAAATATGTCTCAATATGAAATCTGCTTTGGTATATATTTTGGTGTGAAATATGTCTCAATATGAAATCTGCTTTGGTATATAATTGTGTGAAATATGGCTCAATATGAAATCTGCTTTGGTATATAATTTGGTGTGAAATATGGCTCAATATGAAATCTGCTTTGATATATAATTTGGTGTGAAATATGGCTCAAATATGAAATCTGCTTCAGTATATAATTTGGTGTGAAATATGGCTCAATATGAAATCTGCTTTGATATATAATTTGGTGTGAAATATGGCTCAATATGAAATCTGCTTTGATATATAATTTGGTGTGAAATATGGCTCAAATATGAAATATGCTTCAGTATATAATTTGGTGTGAAATATGGCTCAATATGAAATCTGCTTTGATATATAATTTGGTGTGAAATATGGCTCAATATGAAATCTGCTTTGATATATAATTTGGTGTGAAATATGTCTCAATATGAAATCTGCTTTGGTATATATTTTGGTGTGAAATATGTCTCAATATGAAATCTGCTTTGGTATATAATTGTGTGAAATATGTCTCAATATGAAATCTGCTTTGGTATATAATTTGGTGTGAAATATGTCTCAATATGAAATATGCTTTGGTATATAATTGTGTGAAATATGTCTCAAATATGAAATCTGCTTTGATATATAATTTGGTGAGAAATATGGCTCAATATGAAATCTGCTTTGGTATATAATTTGGTGTGAAATATGTCTCAATATGAAATCTGCTTTGGTATATAATTTGGTGTGAAATATGTCTCAATATGAAATCTGCTTTGGTATATAATTGTGTGAAATATGGCTCAATATGAAATCTGCTTTGGTATATAATTTGGTGTGAAATATGGCTCAAATATGAAATCTGCTTCAGTATATAATTTGGTGTGAAATATGGCTCAATATGAAATCTGCTTTGATATATAATTTGGTGTGAAATATGGCTCAATATGAAATCTGCTTTGATATATAATTTGGTGTGAAATATGTCTCAATATGAAATCTGCTTTGATATATAATTTGGTGTGAAATATGTCTCAATATGAAATCTGCTTTGGTATATATTTTGGTGTGAAATATGTCTCAATATGAAATCTGCTTTGGTATATAATTGTGTGAAATATGTCTCAATATGAAATCTGCTTTGTTATATAATTTGGTGTGAAATATGTCTCAATATGAAATCTGCTTTGGTATATAATTGTGTGAAATATGTCTCAAATATGAAATCTGCTTAGATATATAATTTGGTGTGAAATATGGCTCAAATATGAAATCTGCATTGGTATATAATTTGGTGTGAAATATGGCTCAATATGAAATCTGCTTTGATATATAATTTGGTGTGAAATATGTCTCAATATGAAATCTGCTTTGGTATATATTTTGGTGTAAAATATGTCTCAATATGAAATATGCTTTGGTATATAATTGTGTGAAATATGGCTCAATATGAAATCTGCTTTGGTATATAATTTGGTGTGAAATATGGCTCAAATATGAAATCTGCTTCAGTATATAATTTGGTGTGAAATATGGCTCAATATGAAATCTGCTTTGATATATAATTTGGTGTGAAATATGGCTCAATATGAAATCTGCTTTGATATATAATTTGGTGAGAAATATGGCTCAATATGAAATCTGCTTCGGTATTTAATTTGGTGTGAAATATGGCTCAAAATGAAATCTGCTTTGATATATAATTTGGTGTGAAATATGGCTCAATATGAAATCTGCTTTGATATATAATTTGGTGTGAAATATGTCTCAATATGAAATCTGCTTTGATATATAATTTGGTGTGAATTATGGCTCAATATGAAATCTGCTTTGATATATAATTTGGTGTGAAATATGGCTCAATATGAAATCTGCTTTGATATATAATTTGGTGTGAAATATGTCTCAATATGAAATCTGCTTTGGTATATATTTTGGTCTGAAATATGTCTCAATATGAAATCTGCTTTGGTATATATTTTGGTCTGAAATATGTCTCAATATGAAATCTGCTTTGGTATATAATTGTGTGAAATATGGCTCAATGTGAAATCTGCTTTGGTATATAATTTGGTGTGAAATATGGCTCAAATATGAAATCTGCTTCAGTATATAATTTGGTGTGAAATATGGCTCAATATGAAATCTGCTTTGATATATAATTTGGTGTGAAATATGGCTCAATATGAAATCTGCTTTGATATATAATTTGGTGTGAAATATGTCTCAATATGAAATCTGCTTTGGTATATATTTTGGTGTGAAATATGTCTCAATATGAAATCTGCTTTGGTATATAATTGTGTGAAATATGTCTCAATATGAAATCTGCTTTGGTATATAATTTGGTGTGAAATATGTCTCAATATGAAATCTGCTTTGGTATATAATTTGGTGTGAAATATGTCTCAATATGAAATCTGCTTTGGTATATAATTGTGTGAAATATGTCTCAAATATGAAATCTGCTTTGATATATAATTTGGTGAGAAATATGGCTCAATATGAAATCTGCTTCGGTATTTAATTTGGTGTGAAATATGGCTCAATATTACATCTGCTTTGGTATATAATTTGGTGTGAAATATGTCTCAATATGAAATCTGCTTTGGAAAAAAATTTGGTGTGAAATATGTCTCAATATGAAATCTGCTTTGGTAAATAATTTGGTGTGAAATATGTCTCAATATGAAATCTGCTTTGGTATATAATTGTGTGAAATATGTCTCAATATGAAATCTGCTTTGGTATATAATTTGGTGTGAAATATGTCTCAATATGAAATCTGCTTCGGTATATAATTGTGTGAAATATGGCTCAATGTGAAATCTGCTTTGGTAGATAATTTGGTGTGAAATATGGCTCAATATGAAATCTGCTTTGGTATATAATTTGGTGTGAATTATGGCTCAATATGAAATCTGCTTCGGTATATAATTTGGTGTGAAATATGGCTCAATATGAAATCTGCTTCGGTATATAATTTGGTGTGTAATATGGCTCAATATGAAATCTGCTTTGGTATATAATTTGGTGTGAAATATGGCTCAATATTAAATCTGCTTTGATATATAATTTGGTGAGAAATATGTCTCAATATGAAATCTGCTTCGGTATATAAATTGGTGTGAAATATGGCTCAATATGAAATCTGCTTTGATACAGCTCAATTGAACAACCAAATATAACATTTAAAAATGTGGGACGCATGTTGTCATCATTGTCCAGATTTGGTTACATTTAGGCAAACTGATAATGATTCTTATTTAGTAATTGATTCTAATATCTTTATAGTTGAGATATATGTGAACAGACAAGATATCTGAACAATTTCACTACTGAGTAGTTGTGACAAAACTTTTAAAAGACACACAGTTCAGGATAAAGTTCAACACATTTGTTGAAATGGTCTCTATTTTCTATTCTCTTAGCAGATAGATCAACAATGAGAAGCTAAAATTATTTGACATATTCTTGACCGTATAATGATTTTCACTCTCAGGTCACAGGTCAACATAGTATGATCAACAATATGCGTTTGTAGTATCTTTCCCGGTGCAGCTAACTTCTTGTTAGGCCCAGGTCAATATTGTTGCATCATTCACATCAGGCCAGTCTGAAGGGAGGCCATTAAGCCTAATGCCTCTCTGTACCTCCCTGGGACTAACCCTTCAACTGGTCTAACGAGAGACAAGAGACCGAGGCCAAGGCAACCTCTGTTGTTGTTTCAGCCTCTCTGATATCACAGGTAGGTGTTGCTAAATTGTTTAAGAGATTTGAGAGATACAGCGGACTAAAGACTGGCGTCCAAATACAGTAAACATGTTTTCATGTTCAATTGACCAGCTTCTACATTCCCTAAGGCATGAGGATAAAGGACAGGAGTCTTAACTAACATAACAATGTCTTAGTGTTTTTATGTGGTATACACTTCTGTATTATGTCTCAAACACACAATATTACACATCATGTTTTACCTTTCCTTGAAGAAATTCCCATATTAATATGGTGGCATTTCAAACCCCTGAAACCCTAAAGGAGTTTCCAGCAAGACTAAAACAAGTGATCAGATGTCAAGGTGCAGGTATAAGTGTACTGTGTTTCAGTCATCCCTAAGCCTAATATTATTCAGGCCTGTGTACTATTTAAACAAGTGGCCATCTGTCAAGGTGCAGGTATAAGTATACTGTGTTTCAGTCATCCCTAAGCCTAATATTATTCAGGCCTGTGTACTACAGTTGTAGGATCTTTTGGAATATGAAAGAAAGAATTATTATTTGATGATAAAATATTGAATTTGGCCTTCATTACATTAGCCCATAAAAACAATTAATAAAACGTTCATAAATGTAAAAAAAGAGAGTCACCACAAATAAGGTTGAAGTGTTAGGCGGGGCGGCAGGTAGCCTAGTGGTTAGAGTGTTGGGCCAGTAACCCAAAGGTAGCCTAGTTGTTAGAGTGTTGGGCCAGTAACCCAAAGGTAGCCTAGTGGTTAGGGTGTTGGGCCAGTAACCCAAAGGTAGCCTAGTGGTTAGAGTGTTGGGCCAGTAACCCAAAGGTATCCTAGTGGTTAGGGTGTTGGGCCAGTAACCCAAAGGTAGCCTAGTTGTTAGAGTGTTGGGCCAGTAACCCAAAGGTAGCCTAGTGGTTAGAGTGTTGGTCCAGTAACCCAAAGGTAGCCTAGTGGTTAGGGTGTTGGGCCAGTAGCCTAGTGGTTAGGGTGTTGGGCCAGTAACCCAAAGGTAGCCTAGTGGTTAGAGTGTTGGGCCAGTAACCCAAAGGTATCCTAGTGGTTAGGGTGTTGGGCCAGTAACCCAAAGGTAGCCTAGTTGTTAGAGTGTTGGGCCAGTAACCCAAAGGTAGCCTAGTGGTTAGAGTGTTGGTCCAGTAACCCAAAGGTAGCCTAGTGGTTAGGGTGTTGGGCCAGTAGCCTAGTGGTTAGGGTGTTGGGCCAGTAACCCAAAGGTAGCCTAGTGGTTAGGGTGTTGGGCCAGTAACCCAAAGGTAGCCTAGTTGTTAGAGTGTTGGGCCAGTAACCCAAAGGTAGCCTAGTGGTTAGGGTGTTGGACCAGTAACCCAAAGGTAGCCTAGTGGTTAGGGTGTTTGGCCAGTAATCCAAAGGTAGACTAGTGGATAGGGTGTTGGGCAAGTAACCCAAAGGTAGCCTAGTGGTTGGGGTGTTGGGCCAGTAACCCAAAGGTAGACTAGTGGTTAGGGTGTTGGGCCAGTAACCCAAAGATAGCCTAGTGGTTAGGGTGTTGGGCCAGTAACCCAAAGGTAGCCTAGTGGTTAGGGTGTTGGACCAGTAACCGAAAGGTATCCTAGTGGTTAGGGTGTTGGTCCAGTAACCCAAAGGTAGCCTAGTGGTTAGGGTGTTGGGCCAGTAAGCCAAAGGTAGCCTAGTGGTTAGGGTGTTGGGCCAGTAACCCAAAGGTAACCTAGTGGTTAGGGTGTTGGGCAAGTAACCCAAAGGTATCCTAGTGGTTAGGGTGTTGGGCCAGTAACCCAAAGGTATCCTTTTGGTTAGGTCGTTGGGCCTGTAACCCAAAGATAGCCTAGTGGTTAGGGTGTTGGGCCAGTAACCCAAAGGTATCCTTTTGGTTAGGGTGTTGGGCCTGTAACCCAAAGGTAGCCTAGTGGTTAGAGTGTTGGGCCTGTAACCGAAAGGTATCCTAGTTGTTAGAGTGTTGGGCCAGTAACCCAAAGGTAGCCTAGTGGTTAGGGTGTTGGGCCAGTAACCCAAAGGTAGCCTAGTGGTTAGAGTGTTGAGCCTGTAACCCAAAGGTATCCTAGTGGTTAGGGTGTTGGGCAAGTAACAAAAGGTATCCTAGTTGTTAGGGTGTTGGGCCAGTTACCCAAAGGTAGCCTAGTGGTTAGGGTGTTGGGCAAGTAACAAAAGGTATCCTAGTTGTTAGAGTGCTGGGCCTGTAACCCAAAGGTATACTTTTGGTTAAGTTGTTGGGCGTGTAACCCAAAGATAGCCTAGTGGTTAGGGTGTTCAATTGAGCTGTACCGAAGCAGATTTGATATTGAGCCATATTGCACACCAAATTATATACCAAAGCAGATTTCACATTGAGCCATATTTCACACAATTATATACCGAAGCATATTTCATATTGAGACATATTTCTCACCAAATTATATTCCAAAACTGATTTCATATTGAGCCATAATTCACACCAAATTATATACCAAAGCAGATTTCATATTGAGCCATATTTCACACCAAATTATATATCAAAGCAGATTTCACATTGAGCCATATTTCACACCAAATTATATACCGAAGCATATTTCATATTGAGACATATTTCACACCAAATTATATACCAAAGCAGATTTCACATTGAGCCATATTTCACACCAAATTATATACCAAAGCAGATTTCATATTGAGCCATATTTCACACCAAATTATATATCAAAGCAGATTTCATATTGAGCCATTATTCACACCAAAAAATATATACCAAAGCAGATTTCATATTGAGCCATATTTCACACCAAATTATATACCAAAGCAGATTTCATATTGAGCCATATTTCACACAATTATATACCGAAGCATATTTCATATTGAGACATATTTCTCACCAAATTATATTCCAAAGCAGATTTCATATTGAGCCATAATTCACACCAAATTATATACCAAAGCAGATTTCATATTGAGCCATATTTCTCACCAAATTATATACCAAAGCAGATTTCATATTGAGACATATTTCTCACCAAATTATATTCCAATGCAGATTTCATATTGAGCCATAATTCACACCAAATTATATACCAAAGCAGATTTCATATTGAGCCATATTTCACACAATTATATACCAAAGCAGATTTCATATTGAGACATATTTCACACCAAATTATATACCAAAGCAGATTTCATATTGAGACATATTTCACACCAAATTATATACCAAAGCAGATTTCATAATGAGACATGTTTCACACAATTATATACCAAAGCAGATTTCATATTGAGCCATATTTCACACAATTATATACCAAAGCAGATTTCATATTGAGACATATTTTACACCAAATTATATACCAAAGCAGATTTCATATTGAGACATATTTCACACAATTATATACCAAAGCAGATTTCATATTGAGACATATTTCACAACAAATTATATACCAAAGCAGATTTGATATTGAGCCATATTTCACACAATTATATACCAAAGCAGATTTCAAATTGAGACATATTTCACACCAAAATATATACCAAAGCAGATTTCATATTGAGACATATTTCACACCAAATTATATATCAAAGCAGATTTCATATTGAGACATATTTCACACCAAATTATATACTGAAGCAGATTTCATATTTGAGCCATATTTCACACCAAATTATATATCAAAGCAGATTTCATATTGAGCCATATTTCACACCAAATAATATTCCAAAGCAGATTTCATATTGAGACATATTTCACACCAAATTATATACCAAAGCAGATTTCATATTGAGCCATATTTCACACAATTATATACCAAAGCAGATTTCATTTTGAGACATATTTCACACCAAATTATATACCAAAGCAGATTTCATATTGAGACATATTTCACACAATTATATACCAAAGCAGATTTCATATTGAGACATATTTCACACCAAAATATATAAAAAAAGCAGATTTCATATTGAGACATATTTCACACCAAATTATATATCAAAGCAGATTTTATATTGAGCCATATTTCACACCAAATTATATATCAAAGCAGGTTTCATATTGAGCCATATTTCACACCAAATTATATACTGAAGCAGATTTCATATTTGAGCCATATTTCACACCAAATTATATACCAAAGCAGATTTCATATTGAGGCATATTTCACACAATTATATACCAAAGCAGATTTCATATTGAGACATATTTCACACCATATTATATACCAAAGCAGATTTCATATTGAGACAAATGTCTCACAATATTATATACCAAAGCAGATTTCATATTGAGCCATATTTCACACCAAATTATATATCAAAGCAGATTTCATATTGAGCCATATTTCACATCAAATTATATACCAAAGCAGATTTCATATTGAGACATATTTCACACCATATTATATACCAAAGCAGATTTCATATTGAGACATATTTCACATCAAATTATATACCAAAGCAGATTTCATATTGAGACATATTTCACACCAAATTCATATGAAACTTTATTTGTATTTTTGATTATTTCACCTCCTTTGAATTTAATCAACTAGAACACAAAATATTTAGTTTGCAATACAGAACAATATATTTGAGTATTTTGGGGGATTCATTTTTAAATGTTATGTTATTTTTATTAAATGTAAAACATGTATTTTGATACATTTGTAGGTGATCTAAAGTTCTACATCTTGAGAAAATGAATGTTCAGAAACCATTCAGGACAACAAAGCTAGTAATGGGTTCAACGATCTTATCAGTGTAGTGTTTTCAAGATGAAGCATTCATGGATCAATTACATTTAACCGGCACTGTATTATTTCAATGACATATTAGCTATTCTTCACATGGTCAAATAAAGTCACAGAATTGTTCCCCTTGTCAATCACCTCCCCCGACATGTCAGTCATCTCCATCAACCAATCATTTGCCTTTATTTTGGCACTAACCTAACCACCCACGGTAGGCTGAGAGTCACCCCATGACAATTGAATTATTGGTGTCATTGGAGTTCAAGTAAACACACTGCTGTATACTGGGGTTTAAAAGGTCAGTGGTGTGACAGTAGTTTAGAGTGGAATAGACCACTGACACAGAACACGCAGTAGACCTTTGTCCACACAACGGCAGTCTGGAGAAATATTACAGGTGGTCTAGACTTACATCCTCATTTAGACTTAAATCCTCTTTTTATTTCTTATATACTACTGTAGGTACTATTAGCAAAATGGAGAACTCAACACAATTCACATCATTTATACTTAAAGTACTTGTATTTCCTTATAGTAACTGTCTTATACGTCTCCATAGGTTTTGCGAACACAGTGCTTATTGTGGTTATATGTATGGAAAGAAGCCTTCATGAACCAATGTGTCTGTTTCTATGCAGTTTGTTTGTTAATGACTTGTATGGTAGCACTGGTTTGTTTCCTGCTCTCATGACTCATTTGGTTTCAGATTTTTATTTATTTTTATTTCACCTTTATTTAAGCAGGTAGGTCAGTTGAGAACAAGTTCTCATTTACAACTGCGACCTGGCCAAGACAAAGCAAGGCAGTGCGACAAAAAACAACACAGAGTTACACATGGGAAATAAACAAACGTACAGTCAATAACACAATAGAAGATCTATATACAGAGTGTGCAAATGTAGTGCAAAATGCAGTAAGGTTAGGAAGACAATAAATAGACCATAGTGGCGAAATAAAATTACAGATTAGCATAATCACTGGAATGATGGAATGTGCAAATGATGATGTGCAAATAGAGATACTGGAGTGCAAAATTGAGCGGAAGTAAAAAAAAAAAAAGAAAAAACATTAAATACTAAAAAAAAAAATATGGGGATGAGGTAGTAGGATGGGCTATTTACAGAAGGGCTATATACAGGTGCAGTGATCGATAAGCAGCTTTGACAGCTGATGCTTAAAGTTAGTGAGGGAGATAGGAACCTCTAGCTTCAAGGATTTTTGCAATTCGTTCCAGTCATTGGCAGCAGAGAACTGGAAGGAATGGTGGCCAAAGGAGGTGTTGGCTTTGGGGGTGGCCAGTGAGATGAGAAGGCGGGGATTTACCTAATAAAGACTTATAGATGACCTGGAGCCAGTGGGTTTGGCGACGAATATGTAGTGAGGGCCAGCCAACGAGAGCATACAGGTCGCAGTGGTGGGTAGTATATGGGGCTTTTGGTAACAAAACGGATGGCACTGTGATAGACTACATCCAATTTGCTGAGGAGAGTGTTGGAGGCTATTTTGTAAATGACATCGCCGAAGTCAAGGATCGGTAGGATGGTAAGTTTTACAAGGGCATGTTTGGCAGCATGAGTGAAGGAGGCTTTGTTGCGAAATATAAAGCCGATTCTAGATTTAATTTTGGATTGGAGATTTTTAATATGAGTCTGGAAGTTGAGTTTACAGTCTAACCAGACGCCTAGGTATTTGTAGTTGTCCACAAATTCTAAGTCAGACCCGTCGAGGGTAGTGATGATAGTCCGGTGGGCGGGTGCGGGCAACGTTCTATTGAAAAGCATGCATTTAGTCTTACTAGCATTTAAGAGCAGTTGGAGGCCACGGAAGGAGTGTTGTATGGCATTGAAGCTTGTTTGAAGGTTAGTTAACACAGTGTCCAAAGAGGGGCCAGATGTATACAGAATGGTGTCGTCTGCGTAGAGATGGATCAGAGAGTCACCAGCAGCGAGAGCGACATCGTTGATGTATATAGAGAATAGGGTTGGCCCAAGAATTGAACCCTGTGGCACCCCCATAGAGACTGCCAGGGGACCGGACAGCAGGCCCTCCGATTTTACGCACTAAACTCTGTCTGAGAAGTAGTTGGAGAACCAGGCGAGGCAGTCACTTGAGAAACCAAGGCTGTTGAGTCTGCCAGTAAGAATGCGGTGATTGACAAAGTCGAAAGCCTTGGCCAGGTCGATGAAGACGGCTGCACAGTACTGTCTTCTATCGATGGCGGTTATGATATCGTTAAGTACCTTGAGCGTGGCTGAGGTCCACCCATGACCAGCTCGGAAACCAGATTGCATAGCAGAGAAGGTACGGTGGGATTCGAAGAAGTCAGTGATCTGTTTGTTAACTTGGCTTTCGAAGACTTTAGAAAGGCAGGGCAGGATGGATATAGGTCTATAACAGTTTGGGTCTAGAGTGTCTCCTCCTTTGAAGAGGGGGATGACCGCGGCAGCTTTACAATCTCTAGGGATCTCAGACGATACAAAAGAGAGGTTGAACAGGCTGGTAATAGGGGTTGCAACAATTTTGGCTGATAATTTTAGGAAGAAAGGGTCCAGATTGTCTAGCCCAGCAGATTTGTATGGATCCAGATTTAGCAGCTCTTTCAGAACATCATCCGTCTGGATTTGGGGGAAGGAGAAGCGGGGGGTGTTTGGGCAGGTTGCTGCGGGGGGTACAGAGCTGTTGGCCGGGGTAGAGGTAGCCAGGTGGAAAGCATGGCCAGCCGTAGCAAAATGCTTGTTGAAATTTTTATCATGATGAGCATGCAGTTTCCACTGTATACTGTTACCTACAGATGTTTTGCATGTACACATATGGAACTATTGAATTCATTCATTTAGCAGCCATGTCCTATGACAGGCATCATGCCATATGTTATCCACTACAGTATAATATCATCATGACACCCAACAGGGTGTGGATGTTCATTTGTGTAACATGGAGAGCATCATAACACTGTCTTTAACCATTCGTTTACAATTGTGTGGGAACGTTCTAGACAAAGTGTATTGTGACGACTACCTGCTAGTAAAACTGTTCACCTTCAGACACAACAGTTAATAACATCTATGGACTCTGTGGTATTCTTTTGACTGTCACTGTCCCTTTACCTACTATTGTGTTCTCTTGTATTAAGATTCTGACTATTTGTTTGAAATCTTCCATCGAGAGCAGACAGAAAGCTTTCAGCACCTGTATTCCTCATCTGGCCTCGCTGCTCAACTTCTCTTTTGGCTGTTTCTTAAATCTGCTCCAGAGTAGATTTGATAGTCCTATGAGAAATGTTCCAACTGTACACACTATTTTATCGGTGTACTATCTGATGTGCCAGCCACTTTTAAATCCTATTGTGTATGGAGTTAGGATGGTTAAAATCAGACAGACTTGTAAAAACATACTACCAGTAGGTCTGTAGCATAGAACATAAGCTAAACATTAGTGTGACCTTTTCTGTCCTGATTGTTAGATCTTGGGATGTTGACTTGTGTGTTTTGTTACTTATAGGTGCAATAGTTTATGGGGTGAGGGTGGTGAAAATCTGACTTGTAAAACATTTCTTGATTTGTATAATATTGTCATTGACCTTTTATTCACTTGCTGATCTCCAATGACTACCTTTATCCTCAAAGAATACAATTCACTTCCTCGTCTACAAAGCCCTAAATGGAATCGGACCTGCCTTCCTGTCAGACCTACTCTCCCCCATGATCCTCCACACACCCTAAGTTTAAGCCACACCAAGCTGCTCCAAGCAGCCAGGATCTGGAGACACACAATGGAGGGCTGTTGTTTTTTCTCCCACGCACCATGTCTTTGGAAGTCCCTTCCTGACAATCTCAGGGCTGCTCAGACGGTTGGGGCCTTTAAAGCAGTCTGAAGACTCATCTCTACTCATCTGAGCCTTCCCTTCCTCCTAGACTTTGATTGATGCTCTCATGATTTGGTTATATATACTTTGTACTCTACTTTATTAAATGTTTTATTTTATGCACTTTGAGATTATAATTGTATAATTAAAATACTTTATAAATGTACTCCATCCATCCAGTAAAAAGCTGTAAAAAGTGTTGGAGTTCTATCAGTGTGAAACACCAGTATTTAGTTTTGCTCCATGCATACCTTACCATGGGGAAAGCAGAAGCCAATAACAAGAGCATAATAAACATGTTTATTGAGTCATTAGGCACCAGGTCATTAGTCCACTATCACCTGGTTCCCTGGGAACCAATTAACACAGCTATTAACCTGTAGAGACCTGAGGGGCTCAAGGAGAGGAGAGGCACGGCTGGTCTTGACTGCATCTCAAATGGTACCCTATCCCCTATGTTGACCAGAGCCCTCTGGTCAAAGGTGGTGCACTATATAGGGAATAGAGTACCATTTAGGACACACTCCTTCTGCCATCACCTCTGGGAGTGTAGGACCTAAAAGTGTACTGTAGGCCTGGGGAAGCCTAGAGTGACTATAATGGTCAATACTTCTTCATTTAACCAGACAATTCACATACATTGACCTAAAAGTGTACTGTAGGCCTGGGGAAGCCTAGAGTGACTATAATGGTCAATACTTCTTCATTTAACCAGACAATTCACATACATTGACCTAAAAGTGTACTTTACATACCATTAAGAATGTGTATTCTACAGTGTAGAGTACCAGACTAGAGGGTCCCCACACATACATTGTTTTAACAGGATCATAGACCACTAACACAGCCTGTTCAATAACATACCGTTAAGAATGTGTATTCTACAGTGTAGAGTACCAGACTAGAGGGTCCCCACACATACATTGTTTTAACAGGATCATAGACCACTAACACAGCCTGTTCAATAACATACCATTAAGAATGTGTATTCTACAGTGTAGAGTACCAGACTAGAGGGTCCCCACACATACATTGTTTTAACAGGATCATAGACCACTAACACAGCCTGTTCAATAACATACCGTTAAGAATGTGTATTCTACAGTGTAGAGTACCAGACTAGAGGGTCCCCACACATACATTGTTTTAACAGGATCATAGACCACTAACACAGCCTGTTCAATAACATACCATTAAGAATGTGTATTCTACAGTGTAGAGTACCAGACTAGAGGGTCCCCACACATACATTGTTTTAACAGGATCATAGACCACTAACACAGCCTGTTCAATAACATACCATTAAGAATGTGTATTCTACAGTGTAGAGTACCAGACTAGAGGGTCCCCACACATACATTATTATAACAGGATCATAGACCACTAACACAGCCTGTTCAATAACAGACCATTAAGAATGTGTATTCTTCTAATGTGCTGCACTTTCCTACCAATCTACTCTCTTTATTTAGGAATGTGTAACAGAGTACTTCCGTCCCTCACCTTGCCCCAACCTGGGCTTTAACCAGGGACTCTCTGAATACATCGACAACTGAAATGGCCTGTCTAAATTTGAGATTGAAATTTGCTGTTGGAAGTTATAATAGTTGAATGCACAAGGTGCAGTTTCTAAATTGGGTAATGCTTCATCAGTTGACCTCTTGTCATGTCAGTCATTGCAGACCTCAGAGAGCTATCTATACTGTAACTTGTCATAAATGTCCAGAACAACTAGCTCATGTCAGCTAACGTTTTCAAACTAGGTTTTTTAGCCCATTGATTTTGCTGTAATGTTTGAGTCTCTCAGATATCACATGAACACACACAAGACATGTTCCCCAATGATGAATGGAGGCCTGAGTGAAAAGGTCTGGGAACCACCATACTACAGTATAAAAATATTATGAAATCTCAAATAATTAGTGGTTAATTCTGTTGTCCTGGTTCTATTCCTTTTTCACGGATGTCATCCCTATCTCCATCTTCAAAAGAGATGAAACAGAAAGCGTTTAACACTTGTACACCACATATAGCCTCTTTGCTGAACTTTTCTTTTGACTGTTTATTTGTGATTCTGCAAGGCAGAGGTACTAGGCCTTAACCCTAAAACATAACATGACAGTTCATTTTTTGAATATTTAATAGGTTGTTTTGTGTTTTTTACATTGCTATAATTGACTATGCAGATATGTGGCATTTTGACATAGTTTCTCTGTAGGCCAAATATCTCTATATATGTTTTATCTACCCAAGGTTCATTACACAATACACTGTTGCCATGCCAGTCAAGTCACTGATCCATTTACAGCTCTTTGTTTGTTGGTAATGTTAGAGACACCAACCACACACAGTGCTTTTACCATATAATGGTTTCAATGTATATATTTGACATACTGTATATCATTACACTGTGCATGTTGATTTATACAGTCATTATTATTCAAACATGTCCTCACCTGGGATTTGAACTCACAACCTCTTCAATGATGAGATGGCCAGATGGCAGATTACAGTGCATAGATGTATTATAGGTAATGAATGTGCAGAGGGGGGACACAGCAGAAAGATCCGTATTCACCAAATTCAGAGATTGTGAGTTCAAATCCCAGGTGGGGTCATAATGAAAAGTCAGTATTAAGTAATCATGTCAAATGTAATCATATTGTCACTGATTAAGGGTTTGTACACTATTTTAGCTGAACAGTGCATCACTTACCTTAAAACATTCATACCATTTAATCATTTAACTTATAATGGTATGGGACACCTGGGACCATCTCGTGGCAAAAACCTCAAGGGGACCATTCCACAACATCCTGGAACTAGACAAAGCCTCCAGGAGCCCATGACACAACGTCCTGACCACTTTAGACATCCATTTCGTGACATTCTAGGGACGTCCTAACAATTCATTTTTGTTTGCAGGGATGTTCCCTTGGGAACATCAGACAATGTCCTAATGAATTTTAAAATTGAAGTCCTGAGAATGTCCTATGAAAGTCCTGATATGGTCCTCAGCGACATCCTGGTATCTTACAGGGAACTAGACAAATGTTCCTCAGAGAACGTTCCCTTCGGACCATCTCATGGCATCCTGAAGACTAGTAAATGTAAATCCTGAGAACGTCCTAAAAAGTACCTGACATGGTCCTGATATGGTCCTCAGTGACATCCTAATATCTTGCAAGGAACTAGACAAAGGTTCCTCAGAGAACGTTCCCGTGGGACGACCTCGTGACGTCCTGAAAACGAGTAAAATTAAGTCTTGACAATGTCCTAAAAAGTACCATCATGTGACATCCCCTTGACCATCATAAAACGTCTCCTTGTGGTCATTAAATGTCTCATGGATAACGTCCGACACAAAACATATTTAATCAAAAATCAAAATACACTGAACAAAAATATAAACACAACATGTGAAGTGTTGGTCCCATGTTTCATGAGTGGAAATAAAAGTTCCCAGAAATGTTCCATTTGCACAAAAAGTAAATATTTCATATTTGGTGCACAACTTTGTTTCCATCCCTGTTTGTTAGCATTTCTCATTTGCCACGATAATCCATCCATCTGGCAGGTGTGGCATATCAAGAAGCTGATTAAACACCATGATAATTATACATCAATAAAAGGCCACTCTAAAATGTCTAGTCACACAACAAAGTGCCACAGATGTCTCAAGTTTTGATGAAGGGTGCAATTGGCATGTTGACTGCAGGAATGTCCATCAGAGTTGCTGCCAGAGCATAGAGTGTTCATTAGTCTATCATAAGCAGCCTCCAACATCGTTTTAGAGAATTTGGATGTAGGTCCAACTGACATCTGCAGACCACGTGTACGGTGCCGTGTGGGCGAGTGGTTTGCTGATGTCAACGTTGTGAAGAGGGTGCCCCATGGTGGTTATGGTATGGGCAGGCAAAAGCTATGGACAACAAACACAATTGCATTTTATCGATGGCAATTTGAATGCATAGAGATGCTGTGACGAGATCCTGAGGCCCATTGTTGTGCCGTTCCTGCCAGTATCCAGCAACTTCACACAGCCATTGAAGAAGAGTGGGACAACATTCCTTATTCCTAAATCAACTGCCTAAACAACTCTATGTGAAGGAGATGTGTCGCGCTGGATGAGACAAATGTTGGTCACTCCAGATCCTGACTGGTTTTCTGATCCAAACCCCTATCTTTTTTTAAGGTACTGTATCTGTGACCAAAAAGATGCATATCTGTATTCCCAGTCGTGAAATCCATAGATTATGGCCTAATGAATTTATTTCAATTGACTGATTTCCTTTTATGAACTGTAACTCAGTAAAATCTTTTAAATTGTTGCATGTTGTGTTTATATTTTGTTCAGTATTCCTTATCATAACGTTATACTGAGATCCAAACCATATCTGTACTGAACGCCCTCTTATTGTCCTGAGGTTAATGTTTTAATGTTCCTACAATGTTCTCAGAACACCAGTGGGATAACGTCCCTGGAATGTCAGGAAATGGTTGGGTCCGTCCTGTGTGGTCGCCTGTTAAGCAGCTCCCATTGTCGTGCGTTAATTGTTGTTTTAGTGTGTTCTTCGTGAGTTTGTTTTGCAACAGTTGAACTATAATAGTTCAGGATTATGGAGTGCTACTGTTTTATGAAGGTTTTAGCGGTCCTTTTAATCACTGAGGCACGTTTTCTTACATTTAGCGGCGCCCACCTCCCCAACCGGGCTGGCTTTCACCACCAACAAAGTGAAGAGAGAGCTGGAGAGACTACATCAGTGGAAAGCGGCGGGCCCTGATGGCATCAGACCAAGGGTGCATAGGGTCTGTGTTGACCAACTGTGTGGAATACTCCAGTGTCCCTTCAACCTTAGCCTGAGCCTGGAAAGGGTCCCTGTGCTGTGGAAAACATCCTGCCTCGTCCCAGTTCCCAAAAAGGCACACCCCACTGTCCTGAATGACTTCAGACCTGTAGCGCTAACATCCCACATCATGAAGACCCTGCAAAGGTTAGTCCTCGCTCACCTCAGACCCCTGGTGTGTTCATCACTGGACCCCCTGCAGTTCACATACCAGCGCAACATCGGGGTGGATGATGGCCCCCCAGGGAACGGTCCTGTCCCCCTTCCTGTTCACCCTCTACACCTCGGACTTCAGATATATCTCTGAAACATGCCACCTACAGAAGTTCTCAGATGACTCTGCTATTGTAGGGTGCATCAGGGGTGGGCAGGAGGAGGAGTACAGGAGCACAATCAGTGACTTTGTGTTGTGGTGTGAGCAGAACCACCTTCAGCTCAACATCAGCAAAACAAAGGAGATGGTGGTGGACTTCAGGAGAACCAAGGCCCAACTGACTGTGTGGTAGAAGAAACTCTTACTAAAAACTCCCTCTTACTAAAAAATAAAAGCACTTCTGGAGTTTGTAGAAGCAAGATAGACTTTTATTACAGGAGCAATAAAAAGCCAAGTGACCTTCAGATCAACTGATTTACATCTCTAAGTTCTTGGCTTTTGTACAGTTCTTAAATGTTTATTCATAAGACACAGTTAACCCCTCCTGCAGGGTTATACCCATTCTATTTTCCTCCACCCTGGTCTTAAAACTCCTGCTTGTTTTCTCCTTATTTGGAGATACTGGTGGCACAGAATACATGTCTAGTTGTAAGTCAGAAGAATGGGAGGTTCACAGGAAGCCTTTATCCCTGGGGTAGTCTCCTGACTCTGGTTACATTCCTCTGGTCAAGGGTCAACCTGCTGAGTTGTAGGGGGTTGCCTCCACCCTACCATCGTCTGCTGAGGACACAAAGAGACCTTGTCTCTGCTTGAAACAGACAAAGCTGATTATATTCAGGGAGCTAGAAAGAATTGGAAAATACACAATAACTGCAGTCCCTATACAGGGGATGGATGTGGAAATGGTTGGGTCATACAAGTTCCTGGGAGTCCATATGGACAACAGGTTGGAATGGGCTGGTAACACCGGGGCCCTGTACAAAAAGGGCCAGAGCCAACTCTACTTTCTGAGGAGGCTCAGGTCTTCAACGTGTGCAGTAAACTAGAGCGCTACAGGAGGTCCTTCCTGCCGGAGGCTATTAGACTATTTAATGCCTCACCGGGGTGCCGTGCCGTCGGCAACATAGACCTGGAACTGTTGGGGTGTTAGGACCTAGTTTAACAATTATGCATCCATCCGTGAGTAACTCTGGTCTGTAATCACTCATTCACTCAGGACCTATTTATTCATTCAGGTCTGTATTTACATACTCATGTACAGTTGTTATATCATATCACGTGCAATATTGCAAGTAATTCTTGGAATTCTTCTTATAACCTGTCCTGTTTTTTCGTAGCTGCTTGACAAAGAAATGTGAAATCTGCTTTGGTAGATAATTTGGTGTGAAATATGGCTCAATATGAAATCTGCTTTGGTATATAATTTGGTGTGAATTATGGCTCAATATGAAATCTGCTTCGGTATATAATTTGGTGTGAAATATGGCTCAATATGAAATCTGCTTCGGTATATAATTTGGTGTGTAATATGGCTCAATATGAAATCTGCTTTGGTATATAATTTGGTGTGAAATATGGCTCAATATTAAATCTGCTTTGATATATAATTTGGTGAGAAATATGTCTCAATATGAAATCTGCTTCGGTATATAAATTGGTGTGAAATATGGCTCAATATGAAATCTGCTTTGATACAGCTCAATTGAACAACCAAATATAACATTTAAAAATGTGGGACGCATGTTGTCATCATTGTCCAGATTTGGTTACATTTAGGCAAACTGATAATGATTCTTATTTAGTAATTGATTCTAATATCTTTATAGTTGAGATATATGTGAACAGACAAGATATCTGAACAATTTCACTACTGAGTAGTTGTGACAAAACTTTTAAAAGACACACAGTTCAGGATAAAGTTCAACACATTTGTTGAAATGGTCTCTATTTTCTATTCTCTTAGCAGATAGATCAACAATGAGAAGCTAAAATTATTTGACATATTCTTGACCGTATAATGATTTTCACTCTCAGGTCACAGGTCAACATAGTATGATCAACAATATGCGTTTGTAGTATCTTTCCCGGTGCAGCTAACTTCTTGTTAGGCCCAGGTCAATATTGTTGCATCATTCACATCAGGCCAGTCTGAAGGGAGGCCATTAAGCCTAATGCCTCTCTGTACCTCCCTGGGACTAACCCTTCAACTGGTCTAACGAGAGACAAGAGACCGAGGCCAAGGCAACCTCTGTTGTTGTTTCAGCCTCTCTGATATCACAGGTAGGTGTTGCTAAATTGTTTAAGAGATTTGAGAGATACAGCGGACTAAAGACTGGCGTCCAAATACAGTAAACATGTTTTCATGTTCAATTGACCAGCTTCTACATTCCCTAAGGCATGAGGATAAAGGACAGGAGTCTTAACTAACATAACAATGTCTTTGTGTTTTTATGTGGTATACACTTCTGTATTATGTCTCAAACACACAATATTACACATCATGTTTTACCTTTCCTTGAAGAAATTCCCATATTAATATGGTGGCATTTCAAACCCCTGAAACCCTAAAGGAGTTTCCAGCAAGACTAAAACAAGTGATCAGATGTCAAGGTGCAGGTATAAGTGTACTGTGTTTCAGTCATCCTTAAGCCTAATATTATTCAGGCCTGTGTACTATTTAAACAAGTGGCCATCTGTCAAGGTGCAGGTATAAGTATACTGTGTTTCAGTCATCCCTAAGCCTAATATTATTCAGGCCTGTGTACTACAGTTGTAGGATCTTTTGGAATATGAAAGAAAGAATTATTATTTGATGATAAAATATTGAATTTGGCCTTCATTACATTAGCCCATAAAAACAATTAATAAAACGTTCATAAATGTAAAAAAAGAGAGTCACCACAAATAAGGTTGAAGTGTTAGGCGGGGCAGCAGGTAGCCTAGTGGTTAGAGTGTTGGGCCAGTAACCCAAAGGTAGCCTAGTTGTTAGAGTGTTGGGCCAGTAACCCAAAGGTAGCCTAGTGGTTAGGGTGTTGGGCCAGTAACCCAAAGGTAGCCTAGTGGTTAGAGTGTTGGGCCAGTAACCCAAAGGTATCCTAGTGGTTAGGGTGTTGGGCCAGTAACCCAAAGGTAGCCTAGTTGTTAGAGTGTTGGGCCAGTAACCCAAAGGTAGCCTAGTGGTTAGAGTGTTGGTCCAGTAACCCAAAGGTAGCCTAGTGGTTAGGGTGTTGGGCCAGTAGCCTAGTGGTTAGGGTGTTGGGCCAGTAACCCAAAGGTAACCTAGTGGTTAGGGTGTTGGGCCAGTAACCCAAAGGTAGCCTAGTGGTTAGGGTGTTGGGCCAGTAACCCAAAGGTAACCTAGTGGTTAGGGTGTTGGGCAAGTAACCCAAAGGTATCCTAGTGGTTAGGGTGTTGGGCCAGTAGCCTAGTGGTTAGGGTGTTGGGCCAGTAACCCAAAGGTAGCCTAGTGGTTAGGGTGTTGGGCCAGTAACCCAAAGGTAGCCTAGTTGTTAGAGTGTTGGGCCAGTAACCCAAAGGTAGCCTAGTGGTTAGGGTGTTGGACCAGTAACCCAAAGGTAGCCTAGTGGTTAGGGTGTTTGGCCAGTAATCCAAAGGTAGACTAGTGGATAGGGTGTTGGGCAAGTAACCCAAAGGTAGCCTAGTGGTTGGGGTGTTGGGCCAGTAACCCAAAGGTAGACTAGTGGTTAGGGTGTTGGGCCAGTAACCCAAAGATAGCCTAGTGGTTAGGGTGTTGGGCCAGTAACCCAAAGGTAGCCTAGTGGTTAGGGTGTTGGACCAGTAACCGAAAGGTATCCTAGTGGTTAGGGTGTTGGTCCAGTAACCCAAAGGTAGCCTAGTGGTTAGGGTGTTGGGCCAGTAAGCCAAAGGTAGCCTAGTGGTTAGGGTGTTGGGCCAGTAACCCAAAGGTAACCTAGTGGTTAGGGTGTTGGGCAAGTAACCCAAAGGTATCCTAGTGGTTAGGGTGTTGGGCCAGTAACCCAAAGGTATCCTTTTGGTTAGGTCGTTGGGCCTGTAACCCAAAGATAGCCTAGTGGTTAGGGTGTTGGGCCAGTAACCCAAAGGTATCCTTTTGGTTAGGGTGTTGGGCCTGTAACCCAAAGGTAGCCTAGTGGTTAGAGTGTTGGGCCTGTAACCGAAAGGTATCCTAGTTGTTAGAGTGTTGGGCCAGTAACCCAAAGGTAGCCTAGTGGTTAGGGTGTTGGGCCAGTAACCCAAAGGTAGCCTAGTGGTTAGAGTGTTGAGCCTGTAACCCAAAGGTATCCTAGTGGTTAGGGTGTTGGGCAAGTAACAAAAGGTATCCTAGTTGTTAGGGTGTTGGGCCAGTTACCCAAAGGTAGCCTAGTGGTTAGAGTGCTGGGCCTGTAACCCAAAGGTATACTTTTGGTTAAGTTGTTGGGCGTGTAACCCAAAGATAGCCTAGTGGTTAGGGTGTTCAATTGAGCTGTACCGAAGCAGATTTGATATTGAGCCATATTGCACACCAAATTATATACCAAAGCAGATTTCACATTGAGCCATATTTCACACAATTATATACCGAAGAATATTTCATATTGAGACATATTTCTCACCAAATTATATTCCAAAACAGATTTCATATTGAGCCATAATTCACACCAAATTATATACCAAAGCAGATTTCATATTGAGCCATATTTCACACCAAATTATATACCAAAGCAGATTTCACATTGAGCCATATTTCACACCAAATTATATACCGAAGCATATTTCATATTGAGACATATTTCACACCAAATTATATACCAAAGCAGATTTCACATTGAGCCATATTTCACACCAAATTATATACCAAAGCAGATTTCATATTGAGCCATATTTCACACCAAATTATATATCAAAGCAGATTTCATATTGAGCCATTATTCACACCAAAAAATATATACCAAAGCAGATTTCATATTGAGCCATATTTCACACCAAATTATATACCAAAGCAGATTTCATATTGAGCCATATTTCACACAATTATATACCGAAGCATATTTCATATTGAGACATATTTCTCACCAAATTATATTCCAAAGCAGATTTCATATTGAGCCATAATTCACACCAAATTATATACCAAAGCAGATTTCATATTGAGCCATATTTCTCACCAAATTATATACCAAAGCAGATTTCATATTGAGACATATTTCTCACCAAATTATATTCCAATGCAGATTTCATATTGAGCCATAATTCACACCAAATTATATACCGAAGCAGATTTCATATTGAGCCCTATTTCACACAATTATATAATAAAACAGATTTCATATTGAGACATATTTCACACCAAATTATATACCAAAGCAGATTTCATATTGAGACATATTTCACACCAAATTATATACCAAAGCAGATTTCATATTGAGACATATTTCACACAATTATATACCAAAGCAGATTTCATATTGAGCCATATTTCACACAATTATATACCAAAGCAGATTTCATATTGAGACATATTTTACACCAAATTATATACCAAAGCAGATTTCATATTGAGACATATTTCACACAATTATATACCAAAGCAGATTTCATATTGAGACATATTTCACAACAAATTATATACCAAAGCAGATTTGATATTGAGCCATATTTCACACAATTATATACCAAAGCAGATTTCAAATTGAGACATATTTCACACCAAAATATATACCAAAGCAGATTTCATATTGAGACATATTTCACACCAAATTATATATCAAAGCAGATTTCATATTGAGACATATTTCACACCAAATTATATACTGAAGCAGATTTCATATTTGAGCCATATTTCACACCAAATAATATTCCAAAGCAGATTTCATATTGAGACATATTTCACACCAAATTATATACCAAAGCAGATTTCATATTGAGCCATATTTCACACAATTATATACCAAAGCAGATTTCATTTTGAGACATATTTCACACCAAATTATATACCAAAGCAGATTTCATATTGAGACATATTTCACACAATTATATACCAAAGCAGATTTCATATTGAGACATATTTCACACCAAAATATATAAAAAAAGCAGATTTCATATTGAGACATATTTCACACCAAATTATATATCAAAGCAGATTTTATATTGAGCCATATTTCACACCAAATTATATATCAAAGCAGGTTTCATATTGAGCCATATTTCACACCAAATTATATACTGAAGCAGATTTCATATTTGAGCCATATTTCACACCAAATTATATACCAAAGCAGATTTCATATTGAGGCATATTTCAAACAATTATATACCAAAGCAGATTTCATATTGAGACATATTTCACACCATATTATATACCAAAGCAGATTTCATATTGAGACAAATGTCTCACAATATTATATACCAAAGCAGATTTCATATTGAGCCATATTTCACACCAAATTATATATCAAAGCAGATTTCATATTGAGCCATATTTCACATCAAATTATATACCAAAGCAGATTTCATATTGAGACATATTTCACACCATATTATATACCAAAGCAGATTTCATATTGAGACATATTTCACATCAAATTATATACCAAAGCAGATTTCATATTGAGACATATTTCACACCAAATTCATATGAAACTTTATTTGTATTTTTGATTATTTCACCTCCTTTGAATTTAATCAACTAGAACACAAAATATTTAGTTTGCAATACAGAACAATATATTTGAGTATTTTGGGGGATTCATTTTTAAATGTTATGTTATTTTTATTAAATGTAAAACATGTATTTTGATACATTTGTAGGTGATCTAAAGTTCTACATCTTGAGAAAATGAATGTTCAGAAACCATTCAGGACAACAAAGCTAGTAATGGGTTCAACGATCTTATCAGTGTAGTGTTTTCAAGATGAAGCATTCATGGATCAATTACATTTAACCGGCACTGTATTATTTCAATGACATATTAGCTATTCTTCACATGGTCAAATAAAGTCACAGAATTGTTCCCCTTGTCAATCACCTCCCCCGACATGTCAGTCATCTCCATCAACCAATCATTTGCCTTTATTTTGGCACTAACCTAACCACCCACGGTAGGCTGAGAGTCACCCCATGACAATTGAATTATTGGTGTCATTGGAGTTCAAGTAAACACACTGCTGTATACTGGGGTTTAAAAGGTCAGTGGTGTGACAGTAGTTTAGAGTGGAATAGACCACTGACACAGAACACGCAGTAGACCTTTGTCCACACAACGGCAGTCTGGAGAAATATTACAGGTGGTCTAGACTTACATCCTCATTTAGACTTAAATCCTCTTTTTATTTCTTATATACTACTGTAGGTACTATTAGCAAAATGGAGAACTCAACACAATTCACATCATTTATACTTAAAGTACTTGTATTTCCTTATAGTAACTGTCTTATACGTCTCCATAGGTTTTGCGAACACAGTGCTTATTGTGGTTATATGTATGGAAAGAAGCCTTCATGAACCAATGTGTCTGTTTCTATGCAGTTTGTTTGTTAATGACTTGTATGGTAGCACTGGTTTGTTTCCTGCTCTCATGACTCATTTGGTTTCAGATTTTTATTTATTTTTATTTCACCTTTATTTAAGCAGGTAGGTCAGTTGAGAACAAGTTCTCATTTACAACTGCGACCTGGCCAAGACAAAGCAAGGCAGTGCGACAAAAAACAACACAGAGTTACACATGGGAAATAAACAAACGTACAGTCAATAACACAATAGAAGATCTATATACAGAGTGTGCAAATGTAGTGCAAAATGCAGTAAGGTTAGGAAGACAATAAATAGACCATAGTGGCGAAATAAAATTACAGATTAGCATAATCACTGGAATGATGGAATGTGCAAATGATGATGTGCAAATAGAGATACTGGAGTGCAAAATTGAGCGGAAGTAAAAAAAAAAAAAGAAAAAACATTAAATACTAAAAAAAAAAATATGGGGATGAGGTAGTAGGATGGGCTATTTACAGAAGGGCTATATACAGGTGCAGTGATCGATAAGCAGCTTTGACAGCTGATGCTTAAAGTTAGTGAGGGAGATAGGAACCTCTAGCTTCAAGGATTTTTGCAATTCGTTCCAGTCATTGGCAGCAGAGAACTGGAAGGAATGGTGGCCAAAGGAGGTGTTGGCTTTGGGGGTGGCCAGTGAGATGAGAAGGCGGGGATTTACCTAATAAAGACTTATAGATGACCTGGAGCCAGTGGGTTTGGCGACGAATATGTAGTGAGGGCCAGCCAACGAGAGCATACAGGTCGCAGTGGTGGGTAGTATATGGGGCTTTTGGTAACAAAACGGATGGCACTGTGATAGACTACATCCAATTTGCTGAGGAGAGTGTTGGAGGCTATTTTGTAAATGACATCGCCGAAGTCAAGGATCGGTAGGATGGTAAGTTTTACAAGGGCATGTTTGGCAGCATGAGTGAAGGAGGCTTTGTTGCGAAATATAAAGCCGATTCTAGATTTAATTTTGGATTGGAGATTTTTAATATGAGTCTGGAAGTTGAGTTTACAGTCTAACCAGACGCCTAGGTATTTGTAGTTGTCCACAAATTCTAAGTCAGACCCGTCGAGGGTAGTGATGATAGTCCGGTGGGCGGGTGCGGGCAACGTTCTATTGAAAAGCATGCATTTAGTCTTACTAGCATTTAAGAGCAGTTGGAGGCCACGGAAGGAGTGTTGTATGGCATTGAAGCTTGTTTGAAGGTTAGTTAACACAGTGTCCAAAGAGGGGCCAGATGTATACAGAATGGTGTCGTCTGCGTAGAGATGGATCAGAGAGTCACCAGCAGCGAGAGCGACATCGTTGATGTATATAGAGAATAGGGTTGGCCCAAGAATTGAACCCTGTGGCACCCCCATAGAGACTGCCAGGGGACCGGACAGCAGGCCCTCCGATTTTACGCACTAAACTCTGTCTGAGAAGTAGTTGGAGAACCAGGCGAGGCAGTCACTTGAGAAACCAAGGCTGTTGAGTCTGCCAGTAAGAATGCGGTGATTGACAAAGTCGAAAGCCTTGGCCAGGTCGATGAAGACGGCTGCACAGTACTGTCTTCTATCGATGGCGGTTATGATATCGTTAAGTACCTTGAGCGTGGCTGAGGTCCACCCATGACCAGCTCGGAAACCAGATTGCATAGCAGAGAAGGTACGGTGGGATTCGAAGAAGTCAGTGATCTGTTTGTTAACTTGGCTTTCGAAGACTTTAGAAAGGCAGGGCAGGATGGATATAGGTCTATAACAGTTTGGGTCTAGAGTGTCTCCTCCTTTGAAGAGGGGGATGACCGCGGCAGCTTTACAATCTCTAGGGATCTCAGACGATACAAAAGAGAGGTTGAACAGGCTGGTAATAGGGGTTGCAACAATTTTGGCTGATAATTTTAGGAAGAAAGGGTCCAGATTGTCTAGCCCAGCAGATTTGTATGGATCCAGATTTAGCAGCTCTTTCAGAACATCATCCGTCTGGATTTGGGGGAAGGAGAAGCGGGGGGTGTTTGGGCAGGTTGCTGCGGGGGGTACAGAGCTGTTGGCCGGGGTAGAGGTAGCCAGGTGGAAAGCATGGCCAGCCGTAGCAAAATGCTTGTTGAAATTTTTATCATGATGAGCATGCAGTTTCCACTGTATACTGTTACCTACAGATGTTTTGCATGTACACATATGGAACTATTGAATTCATTCATTTAGCAGCCATGTCCTATGACAGGCATCATGCCATATGTTATCCACTACAGTATAATATCATCATGACACCCAACAGGGTGTGGATGTTCATTTGTGTAACATGGAGAGCATCATAACACTGTCTTTAACCATTCGTTTACAATTGTGTGGGAACGTTCTAGACAAAGTGTATTGTGACGACTACCTGCTAGTAAAACTGTTCACCTTCAGACACAACAGTTAATAACATCTATGGACTCTGTGGTATTCTTTTGACTGTCACTGTCCCTTTACCTACTATTGTGTTCTCTTGTATTAAGATTCTGACTATTTGTTTGAAATCTTCCATCGAGAGCAGACAGAAAGCTTTCAGCACCTGTATTCCTCATCTGGCCTCGCTGCTCAACTTCTCTTTTGGCTGTTTCTTAAATCTGCTCCAGAGTAGATTTGATAGTCCTATGAGAAATGTTCCAACTGTACACACTATTTTATCGGTGTACTATCTGATGTGCCAGCCACTTTTAAATCCTATTGTGTATGGAGTTAGGATGGTTAAAATCAGACGGACTTGTAAAAACATACTACCAGTAGGTCTGTAGCATAGAACATAAGCTAAACATTAGTGTGACCTTTTCTGTCCTGATTGTTAGATCTTGGGATGTTGACTTGTGTGTTTTGTTACTTATAGGTGCAATAGTTTATGGGGTGAGGGTGGTGAAAATCTGACTTGTAAAACATTTCTTGATTTGTATAATATTGTCATTGACCTTTTATTAACTTGCTGATCTCCAATGACTACCTTTATCCTCAAAGAATACAATTCACTTCCTCGTCTACAAAGCCCTAAATGGAATCGGACCTGCCTTCCTGTCAGACCTACTCTCCCCCATGATCCTCCACACACCCTAAGTTTAAGCCACACCAAGCTGCTCCAAGCAGCCAGGATCTGGAGACACACAATGGAGGGCTGTTGTTTTTTCTCCCACGCACCATGTCTTTGGAAGTCCCTTCCTGACAATCTCAGGGCTGCTCAGACGGTTGGGGCCTTTAAAGCAGTCTGAAGACTCATCTCTACTCATCTGAGCCTTCCCTTCCTCCTAGACTTTGATTGATGCTCTCATGATTTGGTTATATATACTTTGTACTCTACTTTATTAAATGTTTTATTTTATGCACTTTGAGATTATAATTGTATAATTAAAATACTTTATAAATGTACTCCATCCATCCAGTAAAAAGCTGTAAAAAGTGTTGGAGTTCTATCAGTGTGAAACACCAGTATTTAGTTTTGCTCCATGCATACCTTACCATGGGGAAAGCAGAAGCCAATAACAAGAGCATAATAAACATGTTTATTGAGTCATTAGGTACCAGGTCATTAGTCCACTCTATCACCTGGTTCCCTGGGAACCAATTAACACAGCTATTAACCTGTAGAGACCTGAGGGGCTCAAGGAGAGGAGAGGCACGGCTGGTCTTGACTGCATCTCAAATGGTACCCTATCCCCTATGTTGACCAGAGCCCTCTGGTCAAAGGTGGTGCACTATATAGGGAATAGAGTACCATTTAGGACACACTCCTTCTGTCATCGCCTCTGGGAGTGTAGGACCTAAAAGTGTACTGTAGGCCTGGGGAAGCCTAGAGTGACTATAATGGTCAATACTTCTTCATTTAACCAGACAATTCACATACATTGACCTAAAAGTGTACTGTAGGCCTGGGGAAGCCTAGAGTGACTATAATGGTCAATACTTCTTCATTTAACCAGACAATTCACATACATTGACCTAAAAGTGTACTGTAGGCCTGGGGAAGCCTAGAGTGACTATAATGGTCAATACTTCTTCATTTAACCAGACAATTCACATACATTGACCTAAAAGTGTACTTTACATACCATTAAGAATGTGTATTCTACAGTGTAGAGTACCAGACTAGAGGGTCCCCACACATACATTGTTTTAACAGGATCATAGACCACTAACACAGCCTGTTCAATAACATACCGTTAAGAATGTGTATTCTACAGTGTAGAGTACCAGACTAGAGGGTCCCCACACATACATTGTTTTAACAGGATCATAGACCACTAACACAGCCTGTTCAATAACATACCATTAAGAATGTGTATTCTACAGTGTAGAGTACCAGACTAGAGGGTCCCCACACATACATTGTTTTAACAGGATCATAGACCACTAACACAGCCTGTTCAATAACATACCATTAAGAATGTGTATTCTACAGTGTAGAGTACCAGACTAGAGGGTCCCCACACATACATTGTTTTAACAGGATCATAGACCACTAACACAGCCTGTTCAATAACATACCATTAAGGATGTGTATTCTACAGTGTAGAGTACCAGACTAGAGGGTCCCCACACATACATTGTTTTAACAGGATCATAGACCACTAACACAGCCTGTTCAATAACATACCATTAAGAATGTGTATTCTACAGTGTAGAGTACCAGACTAGAGGGTCCCCACACATACATTATTATAACAGGATCATAGACCACTAACACAGCCTGTTCAATAACAGACCATTAAGAATGTGTATTCTTCTAATGTGCTGCACTTTCCTACCAATCTACTCTCTTTATTTAGGAATGTGTAACAGAGTACTTCCGTCCCGCACCTTGCCCCAACCTGGGCTTTAACCAGGGACTCTCTGAATACATCGACAACTGAAATGGCCTGTCTAAATTTGAGATTGAAATTTGCTGTTGGAAGTTATAATAGTTGAATGCACAAGGTGCAGTTTCTAAATTGGGTAATGCTTCATCAGTTGACCTCTTGTCATGTCAGTCATTGCAGACCTCAGAGAGCTATCTATACTGTAACTTGTCATAAATGTCCAGAACAACTAGCTCATGTCAGCTAACGTTTTCAAACTAGGTTTTTTAGCCCATTGATTTTGCTGTAATGTTTGAGTCTCTCAGATATCACATGAACACACACAAGACATGTTCCCCAATGATGAATGGAGGCCTGAGTGAAAAGGTCTGGGAACCACCATACTACAGTATAAAAATATTATGAAATCTCAAATAATTTGTGGTTAATTCTGTTGTCCTGGTTCTATTCCTTTTTCACGGATGTCATCCCTATCTCCATCTTCAAAAGAGATGAAACAGAAAGCGTTTAACACTTGTACACCACATATAGCCTCTTTGCTGAACTTTTCTTTTGACTGTTTATTTGTGATTCTGCAAGGCAGAGGTACTAGGCCTTAACCCTAAAACATAACATGACAGTTCATTTTTTGAATATTTAATAGGTTGTTTTGTGTTTTTTACATTGCTATAATTGACTATGCAGATATGTGGCATTTTGACATAGTTTCTCTGTAGGCCAAATATCTCTATATATGTTTTATCTACCCAAGGTTCATTACACAATACACTGTTGCCATGCCAGTCAAGTCACTGATCCATTTACAGCTCTTTGTTTGTTGGTAATGTTAGAGACACCAACCACACACAGTGCTTTTACCATATAATGGTTTCAATGTATATATTTGACATACTGTATATCATTACACTGTGCATGTTGATTTATACAGTCATTATTATTCAAACATGTCCTCACCTGGGATTTGAACTCACAACCTCTTCAATGATGAGATGGCCAGATGGCAGATTACAGTGCATAGATGTATTATAGGTAATGAATGTGCAGAGGGGGGACACAGCAGAAAGATCCGTATTCACCAAATTCAGAGATTGTGAGTTCAAATCCCAGGTGGGGTCATAATGAAAAGTCAGTATTAAGTAATCATGTCAAATGTAATCATATTGTCACTGATTAAGGGTTTGTACACTATTTTAGCTGAACAGTGCATCACTTACCTTAAAACATTCATACCATTTAATCATTTAACTTATAATGGTATGGGACACCTGGGACCATCTCGTGGCAAAAACCTCAAGGGGACCATTCCACAACATCCTGGAACTAGACAAAGCCTCCAGGAGCCCATGACACAACGTCCTGACCACTTTAGACATCCATTTCGTGACATTCTAGGGACGTCCTAACAATTCATTTTTGTTTGCAGGGATGTTCCCTTGGGAACATCAGACAATGTCCTAATGAATTTTAAAATTGAAGTCCTGAGAATGTCCTATGAAAGTCCTGATATGGTCCTCAGCGACATCCTGGTATCTTACAGGGAACTAGACAAATGTTCCTCAGAGAACGTTCCCTTCGGACCATCTCATGGCATCCTGAAGACTAGTAAATGTAAATCCTGAGAACGTCCTAAAAAGTACCTGACATGGTCCTGATATGGTCCTCAGTGACATCCTAATATCTTGCAAGGAACTAGACAAAGGTTCCTCAGAGAACGTTCCCGTGGGACGACCTCGTGACGTCCTGAAAACGAGTAAAATTAAGTCTTGACAATGTCCTAAAAAGTACCATCATGTGACATCCCCTTGACCATCATAAAACGTCTCCTTGTGGTCATTAAATGTCTCATGGATAACGTCCGACACAAAACATATTTAATCAAAAATCAAAATACACTGAACAAAAATATAAACACAACATGTGAAGTGTTGGTCCCATGTTTCATGAGTGGAAATAAAAGTTCCCAGAAATGTTCCATTTGCACAAAAAGTAAATATTTCATATTTGGTGCACAACTTTGTTTCCATCCCTGTTTGTTAGCATTTCTCATTTGCCACGATAATCCATCCATCTGGCAGGTGTGGCATATCAAGAAGCTGATTAAACACCATGATAATTATACATCAATAAAAGGCCACTCTAAAATGTCTAGTCACACAACAAAGTGCCACAGATGTCTCAAGTTTTGATGAAGGGTGCAATTGGCATGTTGACTGCAGGAATGTCCATCAGAGTTGCTCTAAAAAACGTTGTTTTAGAGAATTTGGATGTAGGTCCAACTGACATCTGCAGACCACGTGTACGGTGCCGTGTGGGCGAGTGGTTTGCTGATGTCAACGTTGTGAAGAGGGTGCCCCATGGTGGTTATGGTATGGGCAGGCAAAAGCTATGGACAACAAACACAATTGCATTTTATCGATGGCAATTTGAATGCATAGAGATGCTGTGACGAGATCCTGAGGCCCATTGTTGTGCCGTTCCTGCCAGTATCCAGCAACTTCACACAGCCATTGAAGAAGAGTGGGACAACATTCCTTATTCCTAAATCAACTGCCTAAACAACTCTATGTGAAGGAGATGTGTCGCGCTGGATGAGACAAATGTTGGTCACTCCAGATCCTGACTGGTTTTCTGATCCAAACCCCTATCTTTTTTTAAGGTACTGTATCTGTGACCAAAAAGATGCATATCTGTATTCCCAGTCGTGAAATCCATAGATTATGGCCTAATGAATTTATTTCAATTGACTGATTTCCTTTTATGAACTGTAACTCAGTAAAATCTTTTAAATTGTTGCATGTTGTGTTTATATTTTGTTCAGTATTCCTTATCATAACGTTATACTGAGATCCAAACCATATCTGTACTGAACGCCCTCTTATTGTCCTGAGGTTAATGTTTTAATGTTCCTACAATGTTCTCAGAACACCAGTGGGATAACGTCCCTAGAATGTCAGGAAATGGTTGGGTCCGTCCTGTGTGGTCGCCTGTTAAGCAGCTCCCATTGTCGTGCGTTAATTGTTGTTTTAGTGTGTTCTTCGTGAGTTTGTTTTGCAACAGTTGAACTATAATAGTTCAGGATTATGGAGTGCTACTGTTTTATGAAGGTTTTAGCGGTCCTTTTAATCACTGAGGCACGTTTTCTTACATTTAGCGGCGCCCACCTCCCCAACCGGGCTGGCTTTCACCACCAACAAAGTGAAGAGAGAGCTGGAGAGACTACATCAGTGGAAAGCGGCGGGCCCTGATGGCATCAGCCCAAGGGTGCTGAGGGTCTGTGTTGACCAACTGTGTGGAATACTCCAGTGTCCCTTCAACCTTAGCCTGAGCCTGGAAAGGGTCCCTGTGCTGTGGAAAACATCCTGCCTCGTCCCAGTTCCCAAAAAGGCACACCCCACTGTCCTGAATGACTTCAGACCTGTAGCGCTAACATCCCACATCATGAAGACCCTGCAAAGGTTAGTCCTCGCTCACCTCAGACCCCTGGTGTGTTCATCACTGGACCCCCTGCAGTTCACATACCAGCGCAACATCGGGGTGGATGATGGCCCCCCAGGGAACGGTCCTGTCCCCCTTCCTGTTCACCCTCTACACCTCGGACTTCAGATATATCTCTGAAACATGCCACCTACAGAAGTTCTCAGATGACTCTGCTATTGTAGGGTGCATCAGGGGTGGGCAGGAGGAGGAGTACAGGAGCACAATCAGTGACTTTGTGTTGTGGTGTGAGCAGAACCACCTTCAGCTCAACATCAGCAAAACAAAGGAGATGGTGGTGGACTTCAGGAGAACCAAGGCCCAACTGACTGTGTGGTAGAAGAAACTCTTACTAAAAACTCCCTCTTACTAAAAAATAAAAGCACTTCTGGAGTTTGTAGAAGCAAGATAGACTTTTATTACAGGAGCAATAAAAAGCCAAGTGACCTTCAGATCAACTGATTTACATCTCTAAGTTCTTGGCTTTTGTACAGTTCTTAAATGTTTATTCATAAGACACAGTTAACCCCTCCTGCAGGGTTATACCCATTCTATTTTCCTCCACCCTGGTCTTAAAACTCCTGCTTGTTTTCTCCTTATTTGGAGATACTGGTGGCACAGAATACATGTCTAGTTGTAAGTCAGAAGAATGGGAGGTTCACAGGAAGCCTTTATCCCTGGGGTAGTCTCCTGACTCTGGTTACATTCCTCTGGTCAAGGGTCAACCTGCTGAGTTGTAGGGGGTTGCCTCCACCCTACCATCGTCTGCTGAGGACACAAAGAGACCTTGTCTCTGCTTGAAACAGACAAAGCTGATTATATTCAGGGAGCTAGAAAGAATTGGAAAATACACAATAACTGCAGTCCCTATACAGGGGATGGATGTGGAAATGGTTGGGTCATACAAGTTCCTGGGAGTCCATATGGACAACAGGTTGGAATGGGCTGGTAACACCGGGGCCCTGTACAAAAAGGGCCAGAGCCAACTCTACTTTCTGAGGAGGCTCAGGTCTTCAACGTGTGCAGTAAACTAGAGCGCTACAGGAGGTCCTTCCTGCCGGAGGCTATTAGACTATTTAATGCCTCACCGGGGTGCCGTGCCGTCGGCAACATAGACCTGGAACTGTTGGGGTGTTAGGACCTAGTTTAACAATTATGCATCCATCCGTGAGTAACTCTGGTCTGTAATCACTCATTCACTCAGGACCTATTTATTCATTCAGGTCTGTATTTACATACTCATGTACAGTTGTTATATCATATCACGTGCAATATTGCAAGTAATTCTTGGAATTCTTCTTATAACCTGTCCTGTTTTTTCGTAGCTGCTTGACAAAGAAATGTGAAATCTGCTTTGGTAGATAATTTGGTGTGAAATATGGCTCAATATGAAATCTGCTTTGGTATATAATTTGGTGTGAATTATGGCTCAATATGAAATCTGCTTCGGTATATAATTTGGTGTGAAATATGGCTCAATATGAAATCTGCTTCGGTATATAATTTGGTGTGTAATATGGCTCAATATGAAATCTGCTTTGGTATATAATTTGGTGTGAAATATGGCTCAATATTAAATCTGCTTTGATATATAATTTGGTGAGAAATATGTCTCAATATGAAATCTGCTTCGGTATATAAATTGGTGTGAAATATGGCTCAATATGAAATCTGCTTTGATACAGCTCAATTGAACAACCAAATATAACATTTAAAAATGTGGGACGCATGTTGTCATCATTGTCCAGATTTGGTTACATTTAGGCAAACTGATAATGATTCTTATTTAGTAATTGATTCTAATATCTTTATAGTTGAGATATATGTGAACAGACAAGATATCTGAACAATTTCACTACTGAGTAGTTGTGACAAAACTTTTAAAAGACACACAGTTCAGGATAAAGTTCAACACATTTGTTGAAATGGTCTCTATTTTCTATTCTCTTAGCAGATAGATCAACAATGAGAAGCTAAAATTATTTGACATATTCTTGACCGTATAATGATTTTCACTCTCAGGTCACAGGTCAACATAGTATGATCAACAATATGCGTTTGTAGTATCTTTCCCGGTGCAGCTAACTTCTTGTTAGGCCCAGGTCAATATTGTTGCATCATTCACATCAGGCCAGTCTGAAGGGAGGCCATTAAGCCTAATGCCTCTCTGTACCTCCCTGGGACTAACCCTTCAACTGGTCTAACGAGAGACAAGAGACCGAGGCCAAGGCAACCTCTGTTGTTGTTTCAGCCTCTCTGATATCACAGGTAGGTGTTGCTAAATTGTTTAAGAGATTTGAGAGATACAGCGGACTAAAGACTGGCGTCCAAATACAGTAAACATGTTTTCATGTTCAATTGACCAGCTTCTACATTCCCTAAGGCATGAGGATAAAGGACAGGAGTCTTAACTAACATAACAATGTCTTTGTGTTTTTATGTGGTATACACTTCTGTATTATGTCTCAAACACACAATATTACACATCATGTTTTACCTTTCCTTGAAGAAATTCCCATATTAATATGGTGGCATTTCAAACCCCTGAAACCCTAAAGGAGTTTCCAGCAAGACTAAAACAAGTGATCAGATGTCAAGGTGCAGGTATAAGTGTACTGTGTTTCAGTCATCCTTAAGCCTAATATTATTCAGGCCTGTGTACTATTTAAACAAGTGGCCATCTGTCAAGGTGCAGGTATAAGTATACTGTGTTTCAGTCATCCCTAAGCCTAATATTATTCAGGCCTGTGTACTACAGTTGTAGGATCTTTTGGAATATGAAAGAAAGAATTATTATTTGATGATAAAATATTGAATTTGGCCTTCATTACATTAGCCCATAAAAACAATTAATAAAACGTTCATAAATGTAAAAAAAGAGAGTCACCACAAATAAGGTTGAAGTGTTAGGCGGGGCAGCAGGTAGCCTAGTGGTTAGAGTGTTGGGCCAGTAACCCAAAGGTAGCCTAGTTGTTAGAGTGTTGGGCCAGTAACCCAAAGGTAGCCTAGTGGTTAGGGTGTTGGGCCAGTAACCCAAAGGTAGCCTAGTGGTTAGAGTGTTGGGCCAGTAACCCAAAGGTATCCTAGTGGTTAGGGTGTTGGGCCAGTAACCCAAAGGTAGCCTAGTTGTTAGAGTGTTGGGCCAGTAACCCAAAGGTAGCCTAGTGGTTAGAGTGTTGGTCCAGTAACCCAAAGGTAGCCTAGTGGTTAGGGTGTTGGGCCAGTAGCCTAGTGGTTAGGGTGTTGGGCCAGTAACCCAAAGGTAACCTAGTGGTTAGGGTGTTGGGCCAGTAACCCAAAGGTAGCCTAGTGGTTAGGGTGTTGGGCCAGTAACCCAAAGGTAACCTAGTGGTTAGGGTGTTGGGCAAGTAACCCAAAGGTATCCTAGTGGTTAGGGTGTTGGGCCAGTAGCCTAGTGGTTAGGGTGTTGGGCCAGTAACCCAAAGGTAGCCTAGTGGTTAGGGTGTTGGGCCAGTAACCCAAAGGTAGCCTAGTTGTTAGAGTGTTGGGCCAGTAACCCAAAGGTAGCCTAGTGGTTAGGGTGTTGGACCAGTAACCCAAAGGTAGCCTAGTGGTTAGGGTGTTTGGCCAGTAATCCAAAGGTAGACTAGTGGATAGGGTGTTGGGCAAGTAACCCAAAGGTAGCCTAGTGGTTGGGGTGTTGGGCCAGTAACCCAAAGGTAGACTAGTGGTTAGGGTGTTGGGCCAGTAACCCAAAGATAGCCTAGTGGTTAGGGTGTTGGGCCAGTAACCCAAAGGTAGCCTAGTGGTTAGGGTGTTGGACCAGTAACCGAAAGGTATCCTAGTGGTTAGGGTGTTGGTCCAGTAACCCAAAGGTAGCCTAGTGGTTAGGGTGTTGGGCCAGTAAGCCAAAGGTAGCCTAGTGGTTAGGGTGTTGGGCCAGTAACCCAAAGGTAACCTAGTGGTTAGGGTGTTGGGCAAGTAACCCAAAGGTATCCTAGTGGTTAGGGTGTTGGGCCAGTAACCCAAAGGTATCCTTTTGGTTAGGTCGTTGGGCCTGTAACCCAAAGATAGCCTAGTGGTTAGGGTGTTGGGCCAGTAACCCAAAGGTATCCTTTTGGTTAGGGTGTTGGGCCTGTAACCCAAAGGTAGCCTAGTGGTTAGAGTGTTGGGCCTGTAACCGAAAGGTATCCTAGTTGTTAGAGTGTTGGGCCAGTAACCCAAAGGTAGCCTAGTGGTTAGGGTGTTGGGCCAGTAACCCAAAGGTAGCCTAGTGGTTAGAGTGTTGAGCCTGTAACCCAAAGGTATCCTAGTGGTTAGGGTGTTGGGCAAGTAACAAAAGGTATCCTAGTTGTTAGGGTGTTGGGCCAGTTACCCAAAGGTAGCCTAGTGGTTAGAGTGCTGGGCCTGTAACCCAAAGGTATACTTTTGGTTAAGTTGTTGGGCGTGTAACCCAAAGATAGCCTAGTGGTTAGGGTGTTCAATTGAGCTGTACCGAAGCAGATTTGATATTGAGCCATATTGCACACCAAATTATATACCAAAGCAGATTTCACATTGAGCCATATTTCACACAATTATATACCGAAGAATATTTCATATTGAGACATATTTCTCACCAAATTATATTCCAAAACAGATTTCATATTGAGCCATAATTCACACCAAATTATATACCAAAGCAGATTTCATATTGAGCCATATTTCACACCAAATTATATACCAAAGCAGATTTCACATTGAGCCATATTTCACACCAAATTATATACCGAAGCATATTTCATATTGAGACATATTTCACACCAAATTATATACCAAAGCAGATTTCACATTGAGCCATATTTCACACCAAATTATATACCAAAGCAGATTTCATATTGAGCCATATTTCACACCAAATTATATATCAAAGCAGATTTCATATTGAGCCATTATTCACACCAAAAAATATATACCAAAGCAGATTTCATATTGAGCCATATTTCACACCAAATTATATACCAAAGCAGATTTCATATTGAGCCATATTTCACACAATTATATACCGAAGCATATTTCATATTGAGACATATTTCTCACCAAATTATATTCCAAAGCAGATTTCATATTGAGCCATAATTCACACCAAATTATATACCAAAGCAGATTTCATATTGAGCCATATTTCTCACCAAATTATATACCAAAGCAGATTTCATATTGAGACATATTTCTCACCAAATTATATTCCAATGCAGATTTCATATTGAGCCATAATTCACACCAAATTATATACCGAAGCAGATTTCATATTGAGCCCTATTTCACACAATTATATAATAAAACAGATTTCATATTGAGACATATTTCACACCAAATTATATACCAAAGCAGATTTCATATTGAGACATATTTCACACCAAATTATATACCAAAGCAGATTTCATATTGAGACATATTTCACACAATTATATACCAAAGCAGATTTCATATTGAGCCATATTTCACACAATTATATACCAAAGCAGATTTCATATTGAGACATATTTTACACCAAATTATATACCAAAGCAGATTTCATATTGAGACATATTTCACACAATTATATACCAAAGCAGATTTCATATTGAGACATATTTCACAACAAATTATATACCAAAGCAGATTTGATATTGAGCCATATTTCACACAATTATATACCAAAGCAGATTTCAAATTGAGACATATTTCACACCAAAATATATACCAAAGCAGATTTCATATTGAGACATATTTCACACCAAATTATATATCAAAGCAGATTTCATATTGAGACATATTTCACACCAAATTATATACTGAAGCAGATTTCATATTTGAGCCATATTTCACACCAAATAATATTCCAAAGCAGATTTCATATTGAGACATATTTCACACCAAATTATATACCAAAGCAGATTTCATATTGAGCCATATTTCACACAATTATATACCAAAGCAGATTTCATTTTGAGACATATTTCACACCAAATTATATACCAAAGCAGATTTCATATTGAGACATATTTCACACAATTATATACCAAAGCAGATTTCATATTGAGACATATTTCACACCAAAATATATAAAAAAAGCAGATTTCATATTGAGACATATTTCACACCAAATTATATATCAAAGCAGATTTTATATTGAGCCATATTTCACACCAAATTATATATCAAAGCAGGTTTCATATTGAGCCATATTTCACACCAAATTATATACTGAAGCAGATTTCATATTTGAGCCATATTTCACACCAAATTATATACCAAAGCAGATTTCATATTGAGGCATATTTCAAACAATTATATACCAAAGCAGATTTCATATTGAGACATATTTCACACCATATTATATACCAAAGCAGATTTCATATTGAGACAAATGTCTCACAATATTATATACCAAAGCAGATTTCATATTGAGCCATATTTCACACCAAATTATATATCAAAGCAGATTTCATATTGAGCCATATTTCACATCAAATTATATACCAAAGCAGATTTCATATTGAGACATATTTCACACCATATTATATACCAAAGCAGATTTCATATTGAGACATATTTCACATCAAATTATATACCAAAGCAGATTTCATATTGAGACATATTTCACACCAAATTCATATGAAACTTTATTTGTATTTTTGATTATTTCACCTCCTTTGAATTTAATCAACTAGAACACAAAATATTTAGTTTGCAATACAGAACAATATATTTGAGTATTTTGGGGGATTCATTTTTAAATGTTATGTTATTTTTATTAAATGTAAAACATGTATTTTTATACATTTGTAGGTGATCTAAAGTTCTACATCTTGAGAAAATGAATGTTCAGAAACCATTCAGGACAACAAAGCTAGTAATGGGTTCAACGATCTTATCAGTGTAGTGTTTTCAAGATGAAGCATTCATGGATCAATTACATTTAACCGGCACTGTATTATTTCAATGACATATTAGCTATTCTTCACATGGTCAAATAAAGTCACAGAATTGTTCCCCTTGTCAATCACCTCCCCCGACATGTCAGTCATCTCCATCAACCAATCATTTGCCTTTATTTTGGCACTAACCTAACCACCCACGGTAGGCTGAGAGTCACCCCATGACAATTGAATTATTGGTGTCATTGGAGTTCAAGTAAACACACTGCTGTATACTGGGGTTTAAAAGGTCAGTGGTGTGACAGTAGTTTAGAGTGGAATAGACCACTGACACAGAACACGCAGTAGACCTTTGTCCACACAACGGCAGTCTGGAGAAATATTACAGGTGGTCTAGACTTACATCCTCATTTAGACTTAAATCCTCTTTTTATTTCTTATATACTACTGTAGGTACTATTAGCAAAATGGAGAACTCAACACAATTCACATCATTTATACTTAAAGTACTTGTATTTCCTTATAGTAACTGTCTTATACGTCTCCATAGGTTTTGCGAACACAGTGCTTATTGTGGTTATATGTATGGAAAGAAGCCTTCATGAACCAATGTGTCTGTTTCTATGCAGTTTGTTTGTTAATGACTTGTATGGTAGCACTGGTTTGTTTCCTGCTCTCATGACTCATTTGGTTTCAGATTTTTATTTATTTTTATTTCACCTTTATTTAAGCAGGTAGGTCAGTTGAGAACAAGTTCTCATTTACAACTGCGACCTGGCCAAGACAAAGCAAGGCAGTGCGACAAAAAACAACACAGAGTTACACATGGGAAATAAACAAACGTACAGTCAATAACACAATAGAAGATCTATATACAGAGTGTGCAAATGTAGTGCAAAATGCAGTAAGGTTAGGAAGACAATAAATAGACCATAGTGGCGAAATAAAATTACAGATTAGCATAATCACTGGAATGATGGAATGTGCAAATGATGATGTGCAAATAGAGATACTGGAGTGCAAAATTGAGCGGAAGTAAAAAAAAAAAAAGAAAAAACATTAAATACTAAAAAAAAAAATATGGGGATGAGGTAGTAGGATGGGCTATTTACAGAAGGGCTATATACAGGTGCAGTGATCGATAAGCAGCTTTGACAGCTGATGCTTAAAGTTAGTGAGGGAGATAGGAACCTCTAGCTTCAAGGATTTTTGCAATTCGTTCCAGTCATTGGCAGCAGAGAACTGGAAGGAATGGTGGCCAAAGGAGGTGTTGGCTTTGGGGGTGGCCAGTGAGATGAGAAGGCGGGGATTTACCTAATAAAGACTTATAGATGACCTGGAGCCAGTGGGTTTGGCGACGAATATGTAGTGAGGGCCAGCCAACGAGAGCATACAGGTCGCAGTGGTGGGTAGTATATGGGGCTTTTGGTAACAAAACGGATGGCACTGTGATAGACTACATCCAATTTGCTGAGGAGAGTGTTGGAGGCTATTTTGTAAATGACATCGCCGAAGTCAAGGATCGGTAGGATGGTAAGTTTTACAAGGGCATGTTTGGCAGCATGAGTGAAGGAGGCTTTGTTGCGAAATATAAAGCCGATTCTAGATTTAATTTTGGATTGGAGATTTTTAATATGAGTCTGGAAGTTGAGTTTACAGTCTAACCAGACGCCTAGGTATTTGTAGTTGTCCACAAATTCTAAGTCAGACCCGTCGAGGGTAGTGATGATAGTCCGGTGGGCGGGTGCGGGCAACGTTCTATTGAAAAGCATGCATTTAGTCTTACTAGCATTTAAGAGCAGTTGGAGGCCACGGAAGGAGTGTTGTATGGCATTGAAGCTTGTTTGAAGGTTAGTTAACACAGTGTCCAAAGAGGGGCCAGATGTATACAGAATGGTGTCGTCTGCGTAGAGATGGATCAGAGAGTCACCAGCAGCGAGAGCGACATCGTTGATGTATATAGAGAATAGGGTTGGCCCAAGAATTGAACCCTGTGGCACCCCCATAGAGACTGCCAGGGGACCGGACAGCAGGCCCTCCGATTTTACGCACTAAACTCTGTCTGAGAAGTAGTTGGAGAACCAGGCGAGGCAGTCACTTGAGAAACCAAGGCTGTTGAGTCTGCCAGTAAGAATGCGGTGATTGACAAAGTCGAAAGCCTTGGCCAGGTCGATGAAGACGGCTGCACAGTACTGTCTTCTATCGATGGCGGTTATGATATCGTTAAGTACCTTGAGCGTGGCTGAGGTCCACCCATGACCAGCTCGGAAACCAGATTGCATAGCAGAGAAGGTACGGTGGGATTCGAAGAAGTCAGTGATCTGTTTGTTAACTTGGCTTTCGAAGACTTTAGAAAGGCAGGGCAGGATGGATATAGGTCTATAACAGTTTGGGTCTAGAGTGTCTCCTCCTTTGAAGAGGGGGATGACCGCGGCAGCTTTACAATCTCTAGGGATCTCAGACGATACAAAAGAGAGGTTGAACAGGCTGGTAATAGGGGTTGCAACAATTTTGGCTGATAATTTTAGGAAGAAAGGGTCCAGATTGTCTAGCCCAGCAGATTTGTATGGATCCAGATTTAGCAGCTCTTTCAGAACATCATCCGTCTGGATTTGGGGGAAGGAGAAGCGGGGGGTGTTTGGGCAGGTTGCTGCGGGGGGTACAGAGCTGTTGGCCGGGGTAGAGGTAGCCAGGTGGAAAGCATGGCCAGCCGTAGCAAAATGCTTGTTGAAATGTTTATCATGATGAGCATGCAGTTTCCACTGTATACTGTTACCTACAGATGTTTTGCATGTACACATATGGAACTATTGAATTCATTCATTTAGCAGCCATGTCCTATGACAGGCATCATGCCATATGTTATCCACTACAGTATAATATCATCATGACACCCAACAGGGTGTGGATGTTCATTTGTGTAACATGGAGAGCATCATAACACTGTCTTTAACCATTCGTTTACAATTGTGTGGGAACGTTCTAGACAAAGTGTATTGTGACGACTACCTGCTAGTAAAACTGTTCACCTTCAGACACAACAGTTAATAACATCTATGGACTCTGTGGTATTCTTTTGACTGTCACTGTCCCTTTACCTACTATTGTGTTCTCTTGTATTAAGATTCTGACTATTTGTTTGAAATCTTCCATCGAGAGCAGACAGAAAGCTTTCAGCACCTGTATTCCTCATCTGGCCTCGCTGCTCAACTTCTCTTTTGGCTGTTTCTTAAATCTGCTCCAGAGTAGATTTGATAGTCCTATGAGAAATGTTCCAACTGTACACACTATTTTATCGGTGTACTATCTGATGTGCCAGCCACTTTTAAATCCTATTGTGTATGGAGTTAGGATGGTTAAAATCAGACGGACTTGTAAAAACATACTACCAGTAGGTCTGTAGCATAGAACATAAGCTAAACATTAGTGTGACCTTTTCTGTCCTGATTGTTAGATCTTGGGATGTTGACTTGTGTGTTTTGTTACTTATAGGTGCAATAGTTTATGGGGTGAGGGTGGTGAAAATCTGACTTGTAAAACATTTCTTGATTTGTATAATATTGTCATTGACCTTTTATTAACTTGCTGATCTCCAATGACTACCTTTATCCTCAAAGAATACAATTCACTTCCTCGTCTACAAAGCCCTAAATGGAATCGGACCTGCCTTCCTGTCAGACCTACTCTCCCCCATGATCCTCCACACACCCTAAGTTTAAGCCACACCAAGCTGCTCCAAGCAGCCAGGATCTGGAGACACACAATGGAGGGCTGTTGTTTTTTCTCCCACGCACCATGTCTTTGGAAGTCCCTTCCTGACAATCTCAGGGCTGCTCAGACGGTTGGGGCCTTTAAAGCAGTCTGAAGACTCATCTCTACTCATCTGAGCCTTCCCTTCCTCCTAGACTTTGATTGATGCTCTCATGATTTGGTTATATATACTTTGTACTCTACTTTATTAAATGTTTTATTTTATGCACTTTGAGATTATAATTGTATAATTAAAATACTTTATAAATGTACTCCATCCATCCAGTAAAAAGCTGTAAAAAGTGTTGGAGTTCTATCAGTGTGAAACACCAGTATTTAGTTTTGCTCCATGCATACCTTACCATGGGGAAAGCAGAAGCCAATAACAAGAGCATAATAAACATGTTTATTGAGTCATTAGGTACCAGGTCATTAGTCCACTCTATCACCTGGTTCCCTGGGAACCAATTAACACAGCTATTAACCTGTAGAGACCTGAGGGGCTCAAGGAGAGGAGAGGCACGGCTGGTCTTGACTGCATCTCAAATGGTACCCTATCCCCTCTGTTGACCAGAGCCCTCTGGTCAAAGGTGGTGCACTATATAGGGAATAGAGTACCATTTAGGACACACTCCTTCTGTCATCGCCTCTGGGAGTGTAGGACCTAAAAGTGTACTGTAGGCCTGGGGAAGCCTAGAGTGACTATAATGGTCAATACTTCTTCATTTAACCAGACAATTCACATACATTGACCTAAAAGTGTACTGTAGGCCTGGGGAAGCCTAGAGTGACTATAATGGTCAATACTTCTTCATTTAACCAGACAATTCACATACATTGACCTAAAAGTGTACTGTAGGCCTGGGGAAGCCTAGAGTGACTATAATGGTCAATACTTCTTCATTTAACCAGACAATTCACATACATTGACCTAAAAGTGTACTTTACATACCATTAAGAATGTGTATTCTACAGTGTAGAGTACCAGACTAGAGGGTCCCCACACATACATTGTTTTAACAGGATCATAGACCACTAACACAGCCTGTTCAATAACATACCGTTAAGAATGTGTATTCTACAGTGTAGAGTACCAGACTAGAGGGTCCCCACACATACATTGTTTTAACAGGATCATAGACCACTAACACAGCCTGTTCAATAACATACCATTAAGAATGTGTATTCTACAGTGTAGAGTACCAGACTAGAGGGTCCCCACACATACATTGTTTTAACAGGATCATAGACCACTAACACAGCCTGTTCAATAACATACCATTAAGAATGTGTATTCTACAGTGTAGAGTACCAGACTAGAGGGTCCCCACACATACATTGTTTTAACAGGATCATAGACCACTAACACAGCCTGTTCAATAACATACCATTAAGGATGTGTATTCTACAGTGTAGAGTACCAGACTAGAGGGTCCCCACACATACATTGTTTTAACAGGATCATAGACCACTAACACAGCCTGTTCAATAACATACCATTAAGAATGTGTATTCTACAGTGTAGAGTACCAGACTAGAGGGTCCCCACACATACATTATTATAACAGGATCATAGACCACTAACACAGCCTGTTCAATAACAGACCATTAAGAATGTGTATTCTTCTAATGTGCTGCACTTTCCTACCAATCTACTCTCTTTATTTAGGAATGTGTAACAGAGTACTTCCGTCCCGCACCTTGCCCCAACCTGGGCTTTAACCAGGGACTCTCTGAATACATCGACAACTGAAATGGCCTGTCTAAATTTGAGATTGAAATTTGCTGTTGGAAGTTATAATAGTTGAATGCACAAGGTGCAGTTTCTAAATTGGGTAATGCTTCATCAGTTGACCTCTTGTCATGTCAGTCATTGCAGACCTCAGAGAGCTATCTATACTGTAACTTGTCATAAATGTCCAGAACAACTAGCTCATGTCAGCTAACGTTTTCAAACTAGGTTTTTTAGCCCATTGATTTTGCTGTAATGTTTGAGTCTCTCAGATATCACATGAACACACACAAGACATGTTCCCCAATGATGAATGGAGGCCTGAGTGAAAAGGTCTGGGAACCACCATACTACAGTATAAAAATATTATGAAATCTCAAATAATTTGTGGTTAATTCTGTTGTCCTGGTTCTATTCCTTTTTCACGGATGTCATCCCTATCTCCATCTTCAAAAGAGATGAAACAGAAAGCGTTTAACACTTGTACACCACATATAGCCTCTTTGCTGAACTTTTCTTTTGACTGTTTATTTGTGATTCTGCAAGGCAGAGGTACTAGGCCTTAACCCTAAAACATAACATGACAGTTCATTTTTTGAATATTTAATAGGTTGTTTTGTGTTTTTTACATTGCTATAATTGACTATGCAGATATGTGGCATTTTGACATAGTTTCTCTGTAGGCCAAATATCTCTATATATGTTTTATCTACCCAAGGTTCATTACACAATACACTGTTGCCATGCCAGTCAAGTCACTGATCCATTTACAGCTCTTTGTTTGTTGGTAATGTTAGAGACACCAACCACACACAGTGCTTTTACCATATAATGGTTTCAATGTATATATTTGACATACTGTATATCATTACACTGTGCATGTTGATTTATACAGTCATTATTATTCAAACATGTCCTCACCTGGGATTTGAACTCACAACCTCTTCAATGATGAGATGGCCAGATGGCAGATTACAGTGCATAGATGTATTATAGGTAATGAATGTGCAGAGGGGGGACACAGCAGAAAGATCCGTATTCACCAAATTCAGAGATTGTGAGTTCAAATCCCAGGTGGGGTCATAATGAAAAGTCAGTATTAAGTAATCATGTCAAATGTAATCATATTGTCACTGATTAAGGGTTTGTACACTATTTTAGCTGAACAGTGCATCACTTACCTTAAAACATTCATACCATTTAATCATTTAACTTATAATGGTATGGGACACCTGGGACCATCTCGTGGCAAAAACCTCAAGGGGACCATTCCACAACATCCTGGAACTAGACAAAGCCTCCAGGAGCCCATGACACAACGTCCTGACCACTTTAGACATCCATTTCGTGACATTCTAGGGACGTCCTAACAATTCATTTTTGTTTGCAGGGATGTTCCCTTGGGAACATCAGACAATGTCCTAATGAATTTTAAAATTGAAGTCCTGAGAATGTCCTATGAAAGTCCTGATATGGTCCTCAGCGACATCCTGGTATCTTACAGGGAACTAGACAAATGTTCCTCAGAGAACGTTCCCTTCGGACCATCTCATGGCATCCTGAAGACTAGTAAATGTAAATCCTGAGAACGTCCTAAAAAGTACCTGACATGGTCCTGATATGGTCCTCAGTGACATCCTAATATCTTGCAAGGAACTAGACAAAGGTTCCTCAGAGAACGTTCCCGTGGGACGACCTCGTGACGTCCTGAAAACGAGTAAAATTAAGTCTTGACAATGTCCTAAAAAGTACCATCATGTGACATCCCCTTGACCATCATAAAACGTCTCCTTGTGGTCATTAAATGTCTCATGGATAACGTCCGACACAAAACATATTTAATCAAAAATCAAAATACACTGAACAAAAATATAAACACAACATGTGAAGTGTTGGTCCCATGTTTCATGAGTGGAAATAAAAGTTCCCAGAAATGTTCCATTTGCACAAAAAGTAAATATTTCATATTTGGTGCACAACTTTGTTTCCATCCCTGTTTGTTAGCATTTCTCATTTGCCACGATAATCCATCCATCTGGCAGGTGTGGCATATCAAGAAGCTGATTAAACACCATGATAATTATACATCAATAAAAGGCCACTCTAAAATGTCTAGTCACACAACAAAGTGCCACAGATGTCTCAAGTTTTGATGAAGGGTGCAATTGGCATGTTGACTGCAGGAATGTCCATCAGAGTTGCTCTAAAAAACGTTGTTTTAGAGAATTTGGATGTAGGTCCAACTGACATCTGCAGACCACGTGTACGGTGCCGTGTGGGCGAGTGGTTTGCTGATGTCAACGTTGTGAAGAGGGTGCCCCATGGTGGTTATGGTATGGGCAGGCAAAAGCTATGGACAACAAACACAATTGCAACTCTATGTGAAGGAGATGTGTCGCGCTGGATGAGACAAATGTTGGTCACTCCAGATCCTGACTGGTTTTCTGATCCAAACCCCTATCTTTTTTTAAGGTACTGTATCTGTGACCAAAAAGATGCATATCTGTATTCCCAGTCGTGAAATCCATAGATTATGGCCTAATGAATTTATTTCAATTGACTGATTTCCTTTTATGAACTGTAACTCAGTAAAATCTTTTAAATTGTTGCATGTTGTGTTTATATTTTGTTCAGTATTCCTTATCATAACGTTATACTGAGATCCAAACCATATCTGTACTGAACGCCCTCTTATTGTCCTGAGGTTAATGTTTTAATGTTCCTACAATGTTCTCAGAACACCAGTGGGATAACGTCCCTGGAATGTCAGGAAATGGTTGGGTCCGTCCTGTGTGGTCGCCTGTTAAGCAGCTCCCATTGTCGTGCGTTAATTGTTGTTTTAGTGTGTTCTTCGTGAGTTTGTTTTGCAACAGTTGAACTATAATAGTTCAGGATTATGGAGTGCTACTGTTTTATGAAGGTTTTAGCGGTCCTTTTAATCACTGAGGCACGTTTTCTTACATTTAGCGGCGCCCACCTCCCCAACCGGGCTGGCTTTCACCACCAACAAAGTGAAGAGAGAGCTGGAGAGACTACATCAGTGGAAAGCGGCGGGCCCTGATGGCATCAGACCAAGGGTGCATAGGGTCTGTGTTGACCAACTGTGTGGAATACTCCAGTGTCCCTTCAACCTTAGCCTGAGCCTGGAAAGGGTCCCTGTGCTGTGGAAAACATCCTGCCTCGTCCCAGTTCCCAAAAAGGCACACCCCACTGTCCTGAATGACTTCAGACCTGTAGCGCTAACATCCCACATCATGAAGACCCTGCAAAGGTTAGTCCTCGCTCACCTCAGACCCCTGGTGTGTTCATCACTGGACCCCCTGCAGTTCACATACCAGCGCAACATCGGGGTGGATGATGGCCCCCCAGGGAACGGTCCTGTCCCCCTTCCTGTTCACCCTCTACACCTCGGACTTCAGATATATCTCTGAAACATGCCACCTACAGAAGTTCTCAGATGACTCTGCTATTGTAGGGTGCATCAGGGGTGGGCAGGAGGAGGAGTACAGGAGCACAATCAGTGACTTTGTGTTGTGGTGTGAGCAGAACCACCTTCAGCTCAACATCAGCAAAACAAAGGAGATGGTGGTGGACTTCAGGAGAACCAAGGCCCAACTGACTGTGTGGTAGAAGAAACTCTTACTAAAAACTCCCTCTTACTAAAAAATAAAAGCACTTCTGGAGTTTGTAGAAGCAAGATAGACTTTTATTACAGGAGCAATAAAAAGCCAAGTGACCTTCAGATCAACTGATTTACATCTCTAAGTTCTTGGCTTTTGTACAGTTCTTAAATGTTTATTCATAAGACACAGTTAACCCCTCCTGCAGGGTTATACCCATTCTATTTTCCTCCACCCTGGTCTTAAAACTCCTGCTTGTTTTCTCCTTATTTGGAGATACTGGTGGCACAGAATACATGTCTAGTTGTAAGTCAGAAGAATGGGAGGTTCACAGGAAGCCTTTATCCCTGGGGTAGTCTCCTGACTCTGGTTACATTCCTCTGGTCAAGGGTCAACCTGCTGAGTTGTAGGGGGTTGCCTCCACCCTACCATCGTCTGCTGAGGACACAAAGAGACCTTGTCTCTGCTTGAAACAGACAAAGCTGATTATATTCAGGGAGCTAGAAAGAATTGGAAAATACACAATAACTGCAGTCCCTATACAGGGGATGGATGTGGAAATGGTTGGGTCATACAAGTTCCTGGGAGTCCATATGGACAACAGGTTGGAATGGGCTGGTAACACCGGGGCCCTGTACAAAAAGGGCCAGAGCCAACTCTACTTTCTGAGGAGGCTCAGGTCTTCAACGTGTGCAGTAAACTAGAGCGCTACAGGAGGTCCTTCCTGCCGGAGGCTATTAGACTATTTAATGCCTCACCGGGGTGCCGTGCCGTCGGCAACATAGACCTGGAACTGTTGGGGTGTTAGGACCTAGTTTAACAATTATGCATCCATCCGTGAGTAACTCTGGTCTGTAATCACTCATTCACTCAGGACCTATTTATTCATTCAGGTCTGTATTTACATACTCATGTACAGTTGTTATATCATATCACGTGCAATATTGCAAGTAATTCTTGGAATTCTTCTTATAACCTGTCCTGTTTTTTCGTAGCTGCTTGACAAAGAAATGTCCCATTGGGGATCAATAAAGTACCTACCTACCTACCTACCTACCTAACTACCGACCGACCGACAGACCGACTGACCTACCTACCAACCTACCTACCTGAACCCTTAAAGCAGCATTTCCCAAACTGTGACCTGGGGACCCCAAAGGGCGCATGTTTTGGTTTTTGCCCTAGCACTACACAGCTGATTCAAAGAATCAACTAGTCATCAATCTTTGATTATTTGAATCAGCTATGTCGTGCTAGTGCATGAAATAAAATATGTACCCCTTGGGGTCCCCAGGACAGAGTTTAGGAAACGCTGCCTTAAAGGGACATAATGGGAATGTTGCTGAATGTCCTTAGGACGTCCCCTTTTTGCTGGGTTAATACATAAATAGAGTTGTCCTAACTTTGTCTATCATTAAAATGGTGACTACTATTTATTGAATAATTACCTACGTCTAATTATGGGATTTACATTAATCCTGCAATAATTATCTCATTAGGATTCCAGGGGCACCACGGAGAGAAATGTATTCTACTGAGTTGCTACTCTCTGAATTTAACTCATGGGTCAGAATATAATGCATGTATTTACTTGTGCGCTGATTCTCTCTGTTCGGTGCTGGTTTACACCCCCTCTGATGGGTACCGGTCTCTGGTGTAAGTCTCTGATTGTCCTTTCCTTTCGGTGTCTGCTTCCTAGTACTCGTTCCTGGAGTCGGCTAATCAGCCATGTCGATTTCCCCACAGTTTGTGGATGTGGTCAGTGTAGACAAGCGATGACTTTTGAGAGAATAACCGGGTGGTTCTGCTTGAATTCACCTTCTTAAATACAGTCGTTGACCGTAGTGTTGATTGTTTCAGAGTTGATTGTTTCAGAGTGTTGTCTTTTTGTGGAGGTCATGACCTATCGTAGACCTCCAGCTGCAGCACCAATGTCCTCCAGTCAAGGGAGAGATGGGGAGTCTCAAAGGTTTAATACCTTTCTGGCAGAAGAGGGTGTTTCTGTCGTTTACGACCTGCTTATCTGATTTCCCTGAGCGTTGGTTGGCAAGCAAGGTATTGAGAATTTACTATGATCTCGTGTAAACAGCTAAAATCACAGTTTTATCATCACAAAAACATTATCTTTAATCTGGATATTTCTTACCAAACGTAACGACTGTAGACATCATATAGACAGTTTGGAAACTATTAAAGTTACAATGTTTTCATAATCACACCTTCATTTAAACTTTAATTACATCACATAGTTGACATTCATATCCATATGCCAAGAGTCCTCAGTTTCAACACACATAATAGAATGAATCATGTTCCCAATGTCTTGTTTCATGGACATAAGGTTTTGGCTCCATTGAGTCTAAGGACAAAGGGCCATAAACTGGGCCTTTTCCCTCCTCCTCTGTTTTCCTGTGAGAGAGAAAGTGAGAGAAAGTCTGGTTGGTGTCAAAGCTCCGCCTTTCACCACTCCAATCCACTCAACCCCCCTCCCACATCCTTTGGGGGGGAGGAGCTTGGCAGAGATGGCTCCATCAAATGACCTGTGACCTCAAGTCATGACAGAGTAAATAGAATCAAATGAGTTGCTTGTCATGAACTCAATATAGATCCATCTCTATGGAGTGGTTACATGTTGACACTGAAACTACAATCCCATGTGAGCATACACTATGATATATTAAGAGGCTAGCAGGACAAGTTGTTGGAGCAGTATCCCTCTGTCAAGCAAGAAGACAGTTTCTTCATTTCTTTCACACCTCAGAAGTCTGATATTGTACAGATATTATTGGGAACTCTTTTTAAAAATATATATAAGAGTTTAAAGGAAGATGAATTAGGTTTGTTAAAACTATTGTGTTTAGTATGAGTCTAAACATAATCAATTTATTCTCACTTTAATTAATTCACATCTATACACACTCAAGCCTTGTATGGACTAAGAATTGCTGCGTTGACCAGAGGAAGACAATTAACAACAGCTATGGAGAACTCAACCCAAGTCAAGATCTTTTATCTCTTTGGACTACAAGAGACATTTAACAACTCATCGGTCTATTTTATCTTGTCTCTTATCACATACCTTCTCATCATCACTGTGAATCTGACTTTGATCATAACAATCATTCAGGAGAAAGGTCTCCATGAGCCCATGTATATCTTTCTGTGTAGTCTATGTGTCAATGGATTGTATGGAACCGCTGGTTTCTACCCCAAGTTCTTACTGGACCTTCAGTCAGATGTTCAGGTGATATCTTATAGTGGATGTTTGACTCAAGCCTATGTAATATACACATCTGTCATGTGTGAAATTTCAACTCTATCAGTGATGTCTTACGACAGGTATGTGGCAATATGCAGACCACTACTTTACCATACCATTGTGACATCTTTAACTGTTACAAAGTTACTCTTATTTTCTTGGTGTTATCCGTTATTTATGGCACTCATAGCAGTTAGTTTAACCGTCAGAGTTCCTTTGTGTGGATCTCGCATTGATAAAATCTTCTGTGACATTCCGTCTATACTGAAACATGCATGTTTACCAATTACCATCAATCAGATTTTGAACAAATTTGTTATAGTGGTTCATATTTTACATATACTTTTCGTTGTATTATCTTACTGTCAGATTGTAAGGATTTGTGTAAAGTCAGCTAAGGGAAGGATTAAGTTCACACAGACATGTGTGCCACATTTAGTAACAGTGGGTATTTTCATCACAGTGACCCTGTTTGATAATTTGCAAGGTTGGAATAGTGTAAATATTACTCTAAATATGCGTAATGCAATGGCTGTACAATTCCTTGTTATTCCACCTGTCTTAAACCCTGTCATATATGGACTTAACCTCCAGCAGATTAGAAGGGCAGTTTTTAGAAAGTGTATTGCACATAAAACCATTGATATGAAACGTTAGTTACATGATCTTACACAACAGGGAGACTTCCTGATATCAGAAGCAAGTTAAATGTTGCTTTGGTCAACCAAGAGTAGTCTTTTCTTTCAACCTTTTTTGTCTACATTTAAAACATGTATTTTTCCATATATGGACACACCCTATGTGTCTATTTTCTCATTTCTACCAACCTGGGTGCCAGTTATGATTTTCATAGGCACATTTTCATGGAACAGTTTCATTTAATTTAAAATAGTCTTTATATCTCAAAGTCATTGTCTGTGGTTAATCTACATTCTACAATCCTAATCTAAATAAACATTATACAAATCTAAAAGTCACTTTTATTGTCATTGCCAACTATGTAAAAATAGCCTACATAAAGCCAACACATAAAAACATTGCAGTCTGCTGGGTGAAAATATCCTGAAAAAAAAAATAATCCTATAACTCACATTGTTTATTCATAGCCTGTCTGCAACGAACTCTAAACACTGTATCCACTATCAACTGGGTCAGGTATTTTATGATGTTTCTACTGGATCAGAACATTATATTTTTCCCTTTCATGCCGAGTGGTTATCGAAAGGAAGAGAGATGGAAATATTGTTCAAATACTGTGAGGAACTATTGTGATTCTCAGTTGATTCTAAAAACAGACTTTGTTTACTTGCTGTTTGAGGTAAAGAAAATTACTTTGAGAAGCTCCACAACTCATTATTGGTGGTGATTTAAGACAATCATAAATACTATCAGACATCCCAAATGGGAATATTTATAGGCCTACATTTGAACACAGTCCAGGTAGACTAGTTCTACTTCTGTACGGGTAATCAGGTTCTCGTCCTTACTCAACATTGACAGGAGAGTTTCAAACAAAATCCAATGAATAAGTTGATAAAACTCATACATTTAATGAAATAAACAAAGTATAGGTTGTGAGTTCTGCAAAACATATGTCCACTCCGACATTGAGAACGGTAAATTACTGTAATAATAATATATTCAATACATTAACAGAAATTATCATAACCAAATAAACGTTGCAGATTAGAAATGATGTGAATTAATGGTAAATTTAGGATACTACTGGTATTATTTGTAATGGAGAATTGATAGACATAGAAACGATGCAAACAATGACGTTATGAAACAATGACTACCAATGAAATGGAGGGAGAGAACACATTCTGGAGAGAGACGTTATGAAACAATGACTACCAATGAAATGGAGGGAGAGAACACATTCTGGAGAGAGACGTTATGAAACAATGACTACCAATGAAATGGAGGGAGAGAACACATTCTGGAGAGAGACGTTATGAAACAATGACTACCAATGAAATGGAGGGAGAGAACACATTCTGGAGAGAGACGTTATGAAACAATGACTACCAATGAAATGGAGGGAGAGAACACATTCTGGAGAGAGACGTTATGAAACAATGACTACCAATGAAATGGAGGGAGAGAACACATTCTGGAGAGAGACGTTATGAAACAATGACTACCAATGAAATGGAGGGAGAGAACACATTCTGGAGAGAGACGTTATGAAACAATGACTACCAATGAAATGGAGGGAGAGAACACATTCTGGAGAGAGACGTTATGAAACAATGACTACCAATGAAATGGAGGGAGAGAACACATTCTGGAGAGAGACGTTATGAAACAATGACTACCAATGAAATGGAGGGAGAGAACACATTCTGGAGAGAGACGTTATGAAACAATGACTACCAATGAAATGGAGGGAGAGAACACATTCTGGAGAGAGACGTTATGAAACAATGACTACCAATGAAATGGAGGGAGAGAACACATTCTGGAGAGAGACGTTATGAAACAATGACTACCAATGAAATGGAGGGAGAGAACGCATTCTGGAGAGAGACGTTATGAAACAATGACTACCAATGAAATGGAGGGAGAGAACACATTCTGGAGAGAGACATGCCTTGTGCATCTGAACCACAATCTTCATATTCTCGGACTGTAGCATCACTAGCATCCCCACTGCTTCCTCAATGGATGAATCCACTGAGACAGGTGCAAATCAGACAGGTGTCTTGTGTGCCATAAAACAAAAAAATATTTTTCATTACAGACCCCTTTTGTCATACAGTATTCCATAAGCATTCCGGACCTTATCAAAGTTGCACAGTATATCCTTAATCTTGTATTAAATCAAAACTAGTGAGACATAATTTGACATTTCTGCCATCCATTGTGGCATTGTGGGAGGATAGCCAACCTTCCAATTAACGGCAATGTATTTCTTAGCTGCTATAAATGTTATGGTCACACAGTTTATTCTGATAACAGCCTCCAGTATCAACATTTCCAAACAAACAAAAACAGGAAAGGGAGAATCTGTAGACAGAAGAACATAGTCTTTTTGGGGGGGATAGACCAGCTTTAATATTGGGCATCGATGCAGAGGTGTTTTCCAGCCCTGTAGTTGGGCTGGCTGTCAGCCCCAGACTGGGCACCGACACGCTAAGGAGCTCCTGCTCCAAAGCGGGGCTGCACGTCGTGTCCGACCTGGACACCGACGCTGAGAAGGGCTCCAGCCACAGAGCTGTGCTGGCCTCTGAAGACTCCAGGCTGTGGGCCGTAGTGGGAGGCTCTGGGCTGTGGACCGTCGCCGTAGGCTCCGTGCTGTGGTTCGTCACTGGAGGCTCTGGGCTTTGGACCATCGCTGAAGGTTCCGGGCTGTCGGCCGTCGCTGGAGGCTCTGGGCTATCGGCCGTCGCTGGAGGCTCTGGGCTGTCGGCCGTCGCTGGAGGCTCCGGCCTCGACCCTTCACTGGAGGTCGAGTGCGTGGAGCAGGCACGGGCCGTTCCGGGCTGGGGGAACGCACCACTAGGCTGGTGCGAGGAGCAGGCACGGGCCGTACCGGGCTATGGGAACGCACCACTGGGCTGGTGCGAGGAGCAGGCACGGGACGTACCGGGATGGGGGAACGCACCACTGGGCAGGTGCGAGGAGCAGGCACGGGACGTATTGGGCTGGGGACACGCACCATTTTGCTGGTGCGAAGAGCAGGCACGGGCCGTACCGGACTGGGGGAATGCTCCTCTGGACGGATGCGTAGATCTGGAACGGGCCTTACCTGGCTGGGGACATGCACCATTGGGCTGGTGCGTTGAGCTGGCACGGGTCGCACTGGGCTGGGGACACGCACCAATGGGCTGGTGCGTGGAGCAGGCGCGGGCCGTACCGGGCTGTTGGTGCGCACCTATGGTGTGGTGCACTGAGTCGGTCTCCTCCGTGACCGACTCTGGACCGGCGCTGGAGGCACCGGACTGGGAACTGGCGCTGGAGTTCCTCCGGGAACCTCCACGAGTGAGGGAACAGCAGCACATCGTCGTCTTCCTCCGACTCCTCTCTGTACTCCTGTTCGCTCGGCTGTAGGGGCTCCTCCTGGAACCCCCACGAGTGCAGTGGTCGGGGCTCTTCTCCCTCGATCCCGACCACTCCTGGGCTCCAGGCTGGTCCTTTGCCTTTCTGGCCCGTCGACGTCTTCCCTGACGACGGCGCCGCTGCTCCGGACCCCAGCCTTCCTCAACTCTAGACAGCTGTCTCTGATTGGGGATCATTAACTTCCCCAGTTAGGGTGTGAGGGCTTGATTGTGGGCCTTCCACTCTCCCAGGTGGGAGTAAGAGGCCTTACCACAATCAAGCCCTCACACATATATGTTTTTGCAAATATACTGTATATAATATATACATACACAGTGACAAGGATGTCTGATGTGAACCGTTTACTTGGTCAACTACCTGGATTTCTGCATAAATTGGTCATAAAAACCCTTTTTACAAAACGGTTGTTGATTTACTTCTGTGTTTTGGGTCGTTGTTCTGTTTCATCACCCAACATCTGTTGAGCTTCAGTTGGCGGACAGATAGCTTTACATTCTCCTGCAAAATGTCTTGATAAACATGGGATAACATTTTTCCATTGATGATAGCAAGCGGTCCAGGCTCTGAGGGTTAGGGGTTATGGTTAGTTTTTAGTAATCCCAGAGGTCGTTCCGATAGGGTTAGGGTTAGGGTTAGTTTTTAGGAATCCCAGAGGTCGATCTTCCAGTTAACGCAGAGACCCGGGAGGAATGGCACACCGCTTGCCGAGCAGGAGAGCCGAGGGGTCCGGGCACAACCAACCCAGTTAGGGTTAGGGTTAGGGTTAGGGGTTAGGGGTTAGGGGTTAGGGGTTAGGGTTAGGGTAGGGTTAGGGTTAGGGGGGTTAGGGTTAGGGGTTAGGGTTAGGGTTAGGTTAGGGTTAGGGTTAGTTTTTAGGAATCCCAGAGGTCGATCCGATACATTCAGAGACCCGGGAGGAAGGGCACGCCGCTTGCCGAGCAGGAGAGCCGAGGGGTCCGGGCACAAGCACCCCAGTGTTGCCAATGACCCTATTAGTTGCCCACTTTTGTAGAGCTGGTTATGGGGTGCGATGGTTCGTTCGGTGTGCGTCCGTTGATAAGTCCGTAAGAGTCGGTAGGGTCAAGGTGGGGATGGGGTTAGGTTAGGGTTAGGGTTAGGGTTAGGCAAGTGTTATGGTGAGGTTAAGGTTAGGATTAGGGTTAGGTTAGGGTTAGGTAAGGGTTAGGGTTAGGGTTAAGGTTAGGGTTAGGTTGGGGTGAGGGATAGGTTAGGGTTAGGGTTAGGTTGGGGTGAGGGATAGGTTAGGGTTAGGGTTAGGTTGGGGTGAGGGATAGGTAGGGGTAAGGAAAAGTCATCTTACTGTCCATGTGTCGACGGAGGTTATTCCGGCAGAGTCCCGTAGGGTGTGACTCCCTTCAAGGATCGTCTATCCCTGTTGGTTGCCATGCTTCTTCCCCGTGTTCGTCTGTGTTTAGGTCCTAGGTGTTTCAACATGCAAGAGCCTTGGTGAGTTATTCCCTTCCAGGATCCTAACTCCCAATCGGTTGCCATGTATCTGCATCTAGCTGGTCTGTCGTGGCGTAATAGGTGTAGGATCAGGCAAAAACCATAGAATGCCATTCCCAACCAGGGTCCTGGCCATTCAGTCGGTTGCCATGTGTCCATACCAGGAGGGTCCGTCAGTGAGTCTTGGGTGATTGAGCAGACAAAAACCCAGAAGTGTTACCTTCTCTACGGTTGTCAAGCATCCACCCCCAGTACTCCGTCCTACGTCCAGAGTGGGTATGTACTTGGCTTAGGGTCAGGCAAAAACCATAGAGGGCCATTCCCTTCCAGGATCCTGGCATCTCAGTCGGTTGCCATGTGTCCATGCCAGGCTGTACAGTCAGTGAGTCTAGGGTGTTTGAGCAGACAAAAACTCAGGAAGTGAGACCTCCTCTACGGTTGTCAAGCATCCACACCCCGTGCTCCGTCCTTAGTCCTCAGTGGTTCAGATGGCGAGAACCGATAGGGTGCCTCCTATCCAGGATAGTGGCACCTCTATAGGGTGTCATGCTTAGCCAGTGAGATATCCGTCGCTATGTCAGTAGATCATCCATGGTCATCCCAGCGTGGGCTGGGGGTCCGCCAGCTGGTCAAATCACTGTGTCGAATCCGCCTCCCCGTCAAGCTGCACCTGGTTCCCTTCAAGGTCCCATGGCCCCAAACTGCGTGCCGGCGCGCCGAGCGATTCCAAGCCCATTTCACCAACACTCCATTGTAGCACCCCCTGCTACACCAGGCCAATCTTCCGCAAATCCCAAGGACTGCAAGCCGACGGTTACAGAAGGGCTCGCCGGGAGTGAAGGCGTATCGTTGGCCGCTTGCCAACCCTGCATACTCTTCGGTGAGAGATTCTGGCGTTTTTTTTAGATATCTGGTACTCGGATTGCGTAGGGCAGCATCGCTTTTTTAGGGCGCCTTATCCCGTGCGAAGATCCGAAGTGCACTCTTCTCTGAGCCCCTAGGAGCAGCGGGGGCAGGGTTTGCGTCGAGGTCTTAAAGATGGGGAAAGAGTAGGGAGGAAAGGGGGAGACCATCCGTCCAGTCCCACGGGCTGCTGGATGATTACCTTTGAATACCGTAGTTTGCGCCCTTTTGTTAGGATCTGGACAGGCCTAGTTTGCTAGGTAAGGCTCAGCGCACGGATGGCACGGCAGCAGGGGTCGAGTGGACCGAAGGTTGGAGGAATTTTGGTCCTCTCAGTCATAAAGATGAGGGTTGTTGGTGGGTTGTAGAGTTAAGTTGTTGAAGATGTAGGGGGTGCCCACGTAGTGGGGCCCCTAAGAGTGCTGATGGGTAGGTAGGTAGGTGGGTGGGTTGGTGGATGGGTGTTTGTAGATGCCTAGGTGGTGTCTTAAGACACATGATGTTGGTGGTCCTGTGTGTCTGTCAAAGGCTCGGGCCGAAGTCGGTGCAGGGCCCAAGGTCATGGCAACCCTTGAATGTCCGACGTGTGTGGATAGCTGTAAAGTGGGAGGGTCCTTGGTCTGAGGCAGCCCTCCGCGATCCACACACGTCGGAGATGTAAGAAGGTCCGCGGTAGCGGCAACCTCCTATGTCTCCGACCGAGCCAGTGACGTGGTAGAGACCGTTGTAGTTGTGGTCCTTGTTGGTAGTGGTGAGGCGGTGGTTCGGACCAGGAGTTGTAGAGGGCCCAAAGTCATGGCAACCCTCAGTGTCCGACGAGGGCGGAGGGTCTAAAACAGATTTGGAAGGGCCCGTGGTAGCGGCAACCCTGTTCCTTCGACCCCCGTCGGAGACTAAGTAGGGCCCGTGGTCACGGCAGCCCCATGTCTCGTGGCCCGAGCCTGTTGATGTGGCTGGATCGTTGGTGTATTCCTTGTGCTGGGTCTGGTTGAGGTAGTTTTCGTCGAAGATGCGACGTTCCGGCGATGAGGCCTGGTTGCCGGCCAAAATTTCTTTCTGGTGGCCTAACAAGGCGTCTACTCCGATAGGAGGTAGAGGGTCTGAATGATCGTTGTTGACCAGGTAGAGCATCTGGTTGTCCCTCGTAGCGTCGTCCGAGGTCGGAGGTGGGTGCTGAGGTGTTGGTGTTCTCCATGCTGGGTGTAGGCATCAAAGTGCTGTAAGCCCAGCTCTGTAGTGCTTCCTCCCTCGCCGTCTTGTAGTGTGGAGCTATGTAAAACTCAAATTAAGGAGAGAGAAAAGTATGAAATAATGAAAAACGTAGCCAAAAGGAGACCCCTCCGAAGTCCGTGTGGAACCCGCCTACCTTACGGCAACACAACGGATCTAGAAGGGCCCCAGCCACGACGCGTTTCTGCCTGCTCGGCTTCCTCAGGTGGCAGGGAGGAAAAGGTAGAAAAAATGTGCCAAAAGGTGCACTCAGTTGGTACTAGGTGTTACCCGTTCCTGGACTGAAAAAGGTGTGTGTAGTGTGAGTGTAGTGTAGGTGATATTCTAGTGGTTCTTCCAAGTTGGTTCCTTATTCTTCAGTTGATGGCTTGTAGAGGTCTTTATCCTTGAAGTGCTTCGACCAAGTGGTGATGAGAGTGAGGAGATGCTCCGCTTTTATACAGAGAAGGGGCGTGGTTGAATTAAGGCTGAGGGTTCTCATTGGTTCATGCTGTGTGCATGCGCCGGGCATGTGAAGGGCATGGCCAACCCGTCCAATCAGATTGCAGACTCAATTCATTGGATCATGCTGTGTGCATGCGTTGGGCATGTGAGGGTATTGCAGAATCCATAGTGGCCTGATTGGGATGTCAATGTCATCTGTAGATTAGGTGTAGGAGTAGAGAGTGTTGTTATCCTTTGTTGAAGCACCCGTTGTTCCACACCAACCCACAGTAGTTGTCTTGTTTCTTAGTGTGGGGGCTCTGTGACCCGTGTTGTACCTTGAGAGTAGAAGTCTTGTTGTAGGAGTGAAGAGAGGCCTGGGCTGACTGTGTCCAGGCCCCCCGGCCCACAACACCCAGGCGTCTGGCCAGGTTAGGTTTAGTTTTTAGGAATCCCAGAGTTCGATCCGATACATTCAGAGACCCGGGAGGAAGGGCACGCCGCTTGCCGAGCAGGAGAGCCGAGGGGTCCGGGCACAAGCACCCCAGTGTTGCCAATGACCCTATTAGTTGCCCACTTTTGTAGAGCTGGTTATGGGGTGCGATGGTTCGTTCGGTGTGCGTCCGTTGATAAGTCCGTAAGAGTCGGTAGGGTCAAGGTGGGGATGGGGTTAGGTTAGGGTTAGGGTTAGGGTTAGGCAAGTGTTATGGTGAGGTTAAGGTTAGGATTAGGGTTAGGTTAGGGTTAGGTAAGGGTTAGGGTTAGGGTTAAGGTTAGGGTTAGGTTGGGGTGAGGGATAGGTTAGGGTTAGGGTTAGGTTGGGGTGAGGGATAGGTAGGGGTAAGGAAAAGTCATCTTACTGTCCATGTGTCGACGGAGGTTATTCCGGCAGAGTCCCGTAGGGTGTGACTCCCTTCAAGGATCGTCTATCCCTGTTGGTTGCCATGCTTCTTCCCCGTGTTCGTCTGTGTTTAGGTCCTAGGTGTTTCAACATGCAAGAGCCTTGGTGAGTTATTCCCTTCCAGGATCCTAACTCCCAATCGGTTGCCATGTATCTGCATCTAGCTGGTCTGTCGTGGCGTAATAGGTGTAGGATCAGGCAAAAACCATAGAATGCCATTCCCAACCAGGGTCCTGGCCATTCAGTCGGTTGCCATGTGTCCATACCAGGAGGGTCCGTCAGTGAGTCTTGGGTGTTTGAGCAGACAAAAACCCAGAAGTGTTACCTTCTCTACGGTTGTCAAGCATCCACCCCCAGTACTCCGTCCTACGTCCAGAGTGGGTATGTACTTGGCTTAGGGTCAGGCAAAAACCATAGAGGGCCATTCCCTTCCAGGATCCTGGCATCTCAGTCGGTTGCCAGGGTGTTTGAGCAGACAAAAACCCAGGAAGTGAGACCTCCTCTACGGTTGTCAAGCATCCACACCCCGTGCTCCGTCCTTAGTCCTCAGTGGTTCAGATGGCGAGAACCGATAGGGCGCCTCCTATCCAGGATAGTGGCACCTCTATAGGGTGTCATGCTTAGCCAGTGAGATATCCGTCGCTATGTCAGTAGATCATCCATGGTCATCCCAGCGTGGGCCCGACAGGGCTGGGGGTCCGCCAGCTGGTCAAATCACTGTGTCGAATCCGCCTCCCCGTCAAGCTGCACCTGGTTCCCTTCAAGGTCCCATGGCCCCAAACTGCGTGCCGGCGCGCCGAGCGATTCCAAGCCCATTTCACCAACACTCCATTGTAGCACCCCCTGCTCCGCCAGGCCAATCTTCCGCAAATCCCAAGGACTGCAAGCCGACGGTTACAGAAGGGCTCGCCGGGAGTGAAGGCGTATCGTTGGCCGCTTGCCAACCCCGCATACTCTTCGGTGAGAGATTCTGGCGTTTTTTTTTAGATATCTGGTACTCGGATTGCGTAGGGTTAGGGTTAGGGTTAGGGGTTAGGGTTAGGGTTTAGGGTTTAGGGTTAGGGTTAGGGTTAGGGTTAGGGTTTAGGGTTAGGGTTAGGGTTAGGGTTAGGGTTAGGGTTAGGTTTATGATAGTGAGTTTATTGATGGTGTTAAACCGTTAGTTGCACGGGCCTATTGCTGCTGCCTCTTCTGTTTGGGTATATTATCCCCCTAGAACCATTGTGTGTATGTGTGTGTATGTGTGTGTATGTGTGTGTGTGTGTGTGTGTGTGTGTGTGTGTGTGTGTGTGTCTACTCCTTGCTGTTGAGTCCAGATGGAGCCAGAGTGTTAAGTTTGTCTATCCATCTGGACTCTGCCGCTCTTCTTTGAGTCTTTGTCCAGGACTCCTGAGACTCCAAACCCGTGATTTGTAGGTGTGCTATGGGGTGTGTCTGGAAGTGTTGGACCAAATGTGTGGGTAATTTGTTATTGTTTATTGTGTATAGGTGTTGTTTGAGGCGTGTGAGGATGGTATAGCCAGTCTCCCCTACATATATGTTGTGGCATAATGTGCAGGTGATGGCATATACAATGTTACTGCTGTGAATGTTCATTAGTTTTTTGATGGGGATGGAGGTGTGTGTATGTTTGTTGTGTATGTTGGACAGTTGTCTGTAGTACTGGTGCTCAATGGGTAGTGTGGGGGCTGGCCGGTTGGAGAACTTGGCGTGAACCAGAATGTCCTTTAGGTTGGGGTTTCTACGGAAGGCTGAGATGGGTCTGAATGGTTGGAGTGGGGGGAATGTGTGCTGTGTGTCAGTAAAGGCTGTCTTGAGTTTTGAGTGGATGTATTTGTTAATGTGTGAGTAAGTACTGATTATAGGTATGTTCAGCGGTTCAGGTTCTGCAGGGGGAATGGGGGCTCTAAGGAAAGTATGAGGGTGTAGGGAAGGGATTGGGTGGGTGGGATTGGGATACGGACCCGGAGTAGGGAAAGGGATAGAGTGTTGCAGGGGTACCTGGTACCGGGAGCTGTGTGAAGAGGAATGGTTGGGGTTAGGGTTGGGGTTAGGATTAGGGTCAGGGTTAAGGTCGGGGTTAGGGTCGGGGTTAGGGTTGGGGTTAGGGTTGGGGTTGGGGTTAGGGTTGGGGTTAGGGTTCGGGTTAAGGTTGGGGTCGGGGTTAGGGTCAGGGTCAGGGTCAGGGTCAGGGTTAGGGTTAGGGTTAGGGTTAAGGTTAAGGTTGGGGTTCGGGTTAGGGTTAGGGTTAGGGTTAGGGTTAGGGTTAAGGTTAAGGTTGGGGTTCGGGTTAGGGTTAGGGTTAGGGTTGGGGTTGGGGTTAGGGTTAGGGTTAGGGTTAGGGTTAGGGTTAAGGTTAAGGTTGGGGTTCGGGTTAGGGTTAGGGTTAGGGTTGGGGTTGGGGTTAGGGTTAGGGTTAGGGTAGGGATGTGGAATCTGTGTTTGGCCTTTGGTCCTGTAGGGGGCAGGTGGGAGAAGAGGGTTGACAGGGTTACCTGGTTGTCTGTCAGTAATCTCTGTCAGTGTGTTGGCCTTGATATGTCTAAGATATCTTTTTGTATATCCCCTTCTCCTGAGTGCCCTGAAAAGTATTTGTGTGGCTGTGTTGAAATCATTATGTTGTGTGCATAATCTGTGGAAGCGTATAATTTGTGACTTGACAATGCCTCTGAATGTGTGTTTGGGGTGAAAACTTGCTCTGTGTAGTAGTGCATGTGTGTCTGTTTCCTTAAAGTAAACTTTTGTCTGTAAAATGGTTGTGTCTGTTGTGGCGTCCGGGAAAAAAACGGTGGTGTCTAAAAAATGGATGTGTTGTGTGTGTATGACATATTTCACTTTGATGGTTGGATGATGGTTGTTCAGAATGTTGATGAATGTATGAAAGTCCTCTAGGTTGTGCTGCCACACTCCGAAGATATCATCCAGATATCGTTTGTAAAGCATGGGGCGCAATGGGCAAGTTTCCAGGACAGTTTGTTCCCAGTCTGCCATATATATGTTTGCATAAGCTGGTGCAAATATTTTGCCCATTGCAGTCCCATGTATCTGTAGGTATTGTTGGTTGTTGAATGTGAAATCATTGTTTTTTAACCCCAGTTCTAATAACTTTATGATGTGTGTGTCAGGTCTGTTTGTAGCTGGATATCTTCGGAGTGCGGCTTCCACTGCTGCTATTCCTGCTGAAATATTGATGTTTGTGTAAAGGGAGTCTATGTCAATTGTGAATAAACATGCATTTGCTGGAACTGGAATGGTGCGGAGTGTATCTATGAAATGGTATGTATCCCTTATGTAGCTGTCATGTCTTTGTGAGATGGGGTTGAGAAAGTGGTCAATGAACTCAGCTGCCGGAGAGGACTCGCTTCCGCAGTCCGACACAATGGGTCTTCCCGTTGGGACCTGGAAAGGGACAGTCCACGTTTCTGGAGTTTTGTGAATTTTTGGTAGAAGGTAAAAGAGTCTCTGTCTGGGAATGTCTGGTCCATCTAAGTATTGTTTTTGTTTGTGTGAAATGAAGTTTTGAGAGTAGAGGTCCGCTATAATCTGTCTGATGTGTGTCTGTGTCTGTATCTGTGTTGAGGTGGGGATGGGAGTGTAGTGTTGTGTGTTGGAGAGTTGTCGGTTGGCTTCCAAGAGGTATTGTTGATGGTCCATTATTACTATCTTGGAGCCTTTATCTGCTGGTTTTATTGTTATGTGTTTGTTGGTCTTTAATGAAACTATAGCTTTTCTTTCCTCTTCCGTGAGATTATGTGTAGTGGTTATAGTGGATGTATGTGAGTCCCTAATGATCTGTGTGTTGGTTTTGATAAGTTTCCTAATGGGTTGGGATAGGGTCCGTGAAGGAGGTTCCCATTGGGATCTGGCAGTAAATGGCCTGGTGTTGAAGTCCGTTGTATAATTAAAATGGTCTAACAGTCTGAGGTTTCTATGATACCTGTGGATATCCCTCTCCAGGTCCCCGCGGTCAGACCGCATCGGCGTGGGGATGAATGTCAGACCTCTCTCCAGCAGCTGAGTCTCCGCCGGGGATAAAATGAGAACAGTGGAAAGGTTCATGATGTTACTCTGATGGTGGAGGGGCTGTGATGTTAGCGTCCCCTCCTCTACCACTTTAACTGTGATGCCCAGTGTTTGAGAATTCTCTCTGCTGTTGCGGATGTCCAGTGTATGTTATCGTTTTCGGCAGTATGGAATTCTGAGTGATGTATTTCTAATAAAACGTTATAGTGTGTTGCAATGTATGCATTGATATGTTTGAGTATGTCTTTCTGTTGCTGTGTGAAAGTGGGTGAGAGGTTGATGATAGGCCAGTAGATGGTGGCATTCGGGTACATACTCATTGCTTTGTTGTGTAGTGTTTGTAATTGACTGATGGGTGTGGACTTGTTGGCCTGGTCTTTATTGTTCAGCCCCAGGGACAGCACAAGTACTTTGGTGTTGGGGTTCGGGGTGGCCTTTGCCAAGACTCCAGTTATGTGGTGGAATTGTGCTCCAGGGTAGCTGTCTATTTGAATGTGTTTGTAGGGGTGTGGTGGGATTCTACTGAGATTAGAATCTCCTATGATGGCTATAGGTTTGTGTGAATGTATGTTCCATTGGTGTATCTTTCTGGATGTGTGACTATGTCTGGTAGGTTTGTACAGTAGTTGGGGAGATGCTGGAGATATTGGGGTGGAGTGCCTAGGTGTAGGTAGGGGTGAAAGTCTAATATTAGGTTCAAAGATGACCCTCCTATGTGATGTTGTTACTGGCCTGATCTGTGGGGAGGAAAGGATGGGGGAAGTGTTCTGTGAAAAGTTGAGGGGTATCCCCCTCTCAGTGGGCTTTTGAGGGAGCCCACCGTGTGGGGACACATCAACTGGGGTGGGTGTTAGGGTTAGGGTTAGGGTTAGGGTTAGGGTTAGGGTTAGGGGTTAGGGTTAGGGTTAGGGGTTAGGGTTAGGGGTTAGGGTTAGGGTTAGGGTTAGGGTTAGGGTTAGGGTTAGGGTTATGGGTTAGGGTTATGGGTTAGGGTTAGGGTTAGGGTTTGGGTTAGGGTTAGGGTTATGGGTTAGGGTTAGGGTTAGGGTTAGGGTTAGGGTTAGGGTTAAGGTTAGGGTTAGGGTTAGGGTTAGGGTTAGGTTTATGATAGTGAGTTTATTGATGGTGTTGAACCGTTAGTTGCACGGGCCTATTGCTGCTGCCTCTTCTGTTTGGGTATATTATCCCCCTAGAACCATTGTGTGTATGTGTGTGTATGTGTGTGTATGTGTGTGTGTGTGTGTGTGTGTGTGTGTGTGTGTGTGTGTGTGTGTGTGTGTGTGTGTGTGTGTGTGTGTGTGGTTAGGGTTAGGGTTAGGGTTAGGGTTAGGGTTAGGGTTAGGGTTAGGGTTTAGGGTTAGGGTTAGGGTTAGGGTTAGGGTTAGGGTTAGGGTTAGGGTTATGATAGTGAGTTTATTGATGGTGTTGAACCGTTAGTTGCACGGGCCTATTGCTGCTGCCTCTTCTGTTTGGGTATATTATCCCCCTAGAACCATTGTGTGTATGTGTGTGTGTGTGTGTGTATGTGTGTGTTTGTGTGTGTGTGTGTGTGTGTGTGTGTGTGTGTGTGTGTGTGTGTGTGTGTGTGTGTGTGTGTGTGTGTGTGTGTGTGTCTACTCCTTGCTGTTGAGTCCAGATGGAGCCAGAGTGTTAAGTTTGTCTATCCATCTGGACTCTGCCGCTCTTCTTTGAGTCTTTGTCCAGGACTCCTGAGACTCCAAACCCGTGATTTGTAGGTGTGCTATGGGGTGTGTCTGGAAGTGTTGGACCAAATGTGTGGGTAATTTGTTATTGTTTATTGTGTATATGTGTTGTTTGAGGCGTGTGAGGATGGTATAGCCAGTTTCCCCTACATATATGTTGTGGCATAATGTGCAGGTGATGGCATATACAATGTTACTGCTGTGAATGTTCATTAGTTTTTTGATGGGGATGGAGGTGTGTGTATGTTTGTTGTGTATGTTGGACAGTTGTCTGTAGTACTGGTGCTCAATGGGTAGTGTGGGGGCTGGCCG
>CM042393.1:44396697-44404197 GCA_023634145.1 Thymallus thymallus
GACACATAAAAGTGTAAATGAAAGCAAAGTCTGAATTCACAAGTTGACAATTCCACCAGGACCAGAGGTTGCTGTATAGATAGCATGGGTGTCGAACACACATTTATACCTCTGGGTATACCTACTTATCCTCTGGGTCTACCTACTTATCCAAAGTCCATGTTCAAAAGCTGTTGCATTGGCCGGGAATCGAACCCGGGCCTCCCGCGTGGCAGGCGAGAATTCTACCACTGAACCACCAATGCCTAACAAAAATGAAAAAAATACACCACAGGCTGGAAATCGTTTCAGAAAGCTTGAATTCAAAGCGTATTTTCTGCAATGTGGACGCCGCGTGGTGAGTGAGTGAGTGAGTGAGTGACCGAGTGACCGAGTGAGTGACCGAGTGAGTGACCGAGTGAGTGACCGAGTGAGTGAGTGAGTGAGTGACCGAGTGAGTGAGTGACCGAGTGAGTGAGTGACCCACCATCCTAATACTTCAACAGGATAGTGGGTTTAGAAATCGTATCAGAAAAGCATTAGCTTGATCTCCAAGCGTGTTTTTTTCTGCTATGTGGACTTAGCGACAATTCCACCACTACAACACCAATGCCTTGCGAGACTGAATTTAAGCGGGGGCGGGGTCTTCGCGATGGTAGCAGACCATTTTTGCTAATCCAAAGACGTCTCCGAGACCCCCCGGGCGCCCGGCGGGTTCGTGGGTCAATTTGTGGGTTATCGCTTCTCGGCCTTTTGGCTAAGATCAAGTGTAGTATCTGTTCTTATCAGTTTAATATCTGATACGTCCCCCATCGGGGGACTACATATTAAATGGATTTTTCGAACAGGGAGTCGGAAATGGGGCTTGCTCCTTCCGCTCCACGCATCGACCCGGTATTGCAGTACCTCCGGGAACGGTGCAACACTTTTCTCCCATTGTCAAAGAAAAAAAACACTACACAAGAGGTAGGAATGAAAAACAGAATATTAAAATCCCAACTGGAAGAAGGGCGAAGCGCTTTTCGTGTGGTTTCGCGTTTTCCCTCCATTTTACTTAAAAAAAAAAAAAAAAAAAAAAAACGACAGGATAGTGAGTGAGTGAGTGAGTGAGTGAGTGAGTGAGTGAGTGACCGAGTGTGTGAGTGTGTGTGTGTGTGTTTTCTTTACTAATACTTCACCAGGATAGTGGGTTTAGAAATCGTATCAGTCAGATAAGCATTAGCTTGAATTCCAAGCGTGTCTTTTTCTGCTATGTGGACTTGTCGACAATTGTACCACTGAAACACAGACGCCTTGCACGACTGCCACATAGCGTCTTCGTAAAAGGTGTAGTCCTTCCTCCCCGTCGGGGAATTGAACCCCGGTCTCCCGCGTGACAGGCGGGGATACTCACCACTATACTAACGAGGAGTAAGTTGTTACATGTTACCCTGTTATTATTCAAAAAAATGTCTACCTACTGAGAACGACGACGACGACGACGACGACGACGACGACACATAAAAGTGTAAATGAAAGCAAAGTCTGAATTCACAAGTTGACAATTCCACCAGGACCAGAGGTTGCTGTATAGATAGCATGGGTGTCGAACACACATTTATACCTCTGGGTCTACCTACTTATCCAAAGTCCATGTTCAAAAGCTGTTGCATTGGCCGGGAATCGAACCCGGGCCTCCCGCGTGGCAGGCGAGAATTCTACCACTGAACCACCAATGCCTAACAAAAATGAAAAAAATACACCACAGGCTGGAAATCGTTTCAGAAAGCTTGAATTCAAAGCGTATTTTCTGCAATGTGGACGCCGCGTGGTGAGTGAGTGAGTGAGTGAGTGACCGAGTGACCGAGTGAGTGACCGAGTGAGTGACCGAGTGAGTGACCGAGTGAGTGAGTGAGTGAGTGAGTGACCGAGTGAGTGAGTGACCGAGTGAGTGAGTGACCCACCATCCTAATACTTCAACAGGATAGTGGGTTTAGAAATCGTATCAGAAAAGCATTAGCTTGATCTCCAAGCGTGTTTTTTTCTGCTATGTGGACTTAGCGACAATTCCACCACTACAACACCAATGCCTTGCGAGACTGAATTTAAGCGGGGGCGGGGTCTTCGCGATGGTAGCAGACCATTTTTGCTAATCCAAAGACGTCTCCGAGACCCCCCGGGCGCCCGGCGGGTTCGTGGGTCAATTTGTGGGTTATCGCTTCTCGGCCTTTTGGTTAAAATCAAAAAACAAGAGGAAGAAACAGAAGCAAAAAAGGAGTACGCCATTCTCCTTGCGGAGATGGCAACAAATTCATCTAACAGGTCGGTCCCAGGGATTGGACTAATGAATACCGTGAGGTTCGCTTGGAAGGATAAAGAACTGGATCCATTTGGAAGGGAAACTTTTGGAAGGACCATCTTGATGGGAATAATAAAGCTGACGGTTAAGGAAGTTTTCTGCTTGCAAGGGAATCCTGTGGAGTCGGCTTACGACGTCTCATTTTATACAGAGGAGAAGCACGACGAGGTGTTGAAGAAGGTAAGAGAGGTGGGAAAGGTGGGGCCTATGAGACACTATGAGGTAACCAGCCTGGCAAAAAACAATTTTAGAGTGGTTACTGTTAATATGTATAACCCCCATGTTAAGGACGAGGAGGTTAGAGCTTTTCTGGGGAGGTACATGGACAATATCTCTTCAGCCAGGCACCTTAGGGACTCCCTGGGCTTCTGGAATGGAAGGAGATGCTTTCAGGCACTCCTGAGGGAGGACCCGAAGGGCCTGGGAGGCTACCTTCACCCTCCGGCCATGTTTTCCCTGGGAGCGGACAGGGGGACTCTGTATTATGCCCGCCAGCCTCCTTTTTGTAGGCGCTGCATGGCCTATGGCCACATTTTCGCCACATGTAGCACTAGGAAGTGCAGATTTTGTGGGTCCGTTGCACATGAGGCCAAGGACTGTGACGAGCCCAAGGCGTGCCACGGGTGTGGCTCGTTAGCGCACCTGTGGCGTGATTGCCGGGCTCGTCAGAGGACATATGCATCTGCAGCTGGTGGGGGAGCAGGAGCGGGGGATGGGGAAGGAAGTAGGCGAGGAGGAGGCACTGACCCAAGTGAAGGCCCGGGGGAAGGGGCCTCAAGGAAGGGGGAGGAGCCTAAAGAGACAGCAGAAGGTGAGGTGGAAACGGACGAGGAAGGAAACAAGGGAGAAGATGTGCCAGGGACGGCAGCGACGATGGAAGAGGAGGAGGGGAAGGAGCCAGCCACAGGCCCAGAAGGAATGGAGAAGGAGGGTGACGGAGAGTCGGTGGGGAGGGAAAGGGAGATATCAGTTTCCAGATTGGAGGAGATGAGGGGGATGGTGGAGGAGCTGGCGGTCAACGGGGGCAGTGTTTCCCCATTGCCGGCAACTCCAATATGGAGGGGAAAGAGGAGGGGTAGGCCTGATGACGGCAGGGGGGAGAGGGATGGTGGAGGAGAGGGGGGGTCAAAGCGAGCCATGGGGGAAAAAGAAGGTGAGGTGGAGGAAACGCCCCTGTCCTCACTGGTTTCCCCTCCCCACCAACCCATCGAGGACATTTTTCCTCAAAGGACAGCAAAGGGCGGGCGGACAAGAGGACCCCAATCAGGCTTAGAGAGCCCAGGATCCCCTAACCTCTTCCTGACCCTATATGAGGCTGGGGAAAGGGATGAGAGTGGTGAAGAACCCAGGATGCAGGAGAAAAACACCCTACCTGCATCCTGGGCTCAAGAGATGGAGGAAGGTGGGGGGGACTCGGGAGGGGAGTCGTCCTGTTCTGTGGAGATGGAGCAGGGGAGCATCAGGTGAGCCTCCTGTTTTTTGTTAATTGGGGATAAGAGGGAATAGTTTTATTTAATTTCTTTAATATAGGGACAGTCACTTTTGTTAGTTTAAATGTTAGGGGTTTGAGGGATAGATTTAAAAGGAGGGCGGTTTTTGGGTATTTAGAGAGGGTGGGTTTTGATTTTTGTTTTTTACAGGAGGTTCACCTGAGGGATGGAAGGGATATGGTTAGGTTTAAGAGGGAGTGGGACAAGGGGGAGTCAGTATGGGGCATAGGAGGGGTTCACTCAACGGGGGTGGGGATATTGTTTGGAAATAGGGAGGTATTTTTAGAGAGCACTTTTGTTGTAATGCAGGGGAGGGTTTTGGGGGTGGATGTCACATGTAGGGGTTCTAGGTACAGGGTTATAGTGGTGTACGGGCCACAGTTGGCGGCAGACAGGAAGGAGATGGTGGACTGTCTGGCGCCGCTGTGTGTCACAAATAGGCAATTGGTGATAGGGGGTGATTTTAATATAGATTTAGGGGTTGGGGGGGACAGTAGTGCAGGCGCCATCACCGGACTAATGGCTTGCCATGGTCTGGTAGATGGTGGCCTGCACACTACTCCGGCAATGGCTGGTCCCACTTGGCGCAACTCCCGGGGGGTTGCGCGGAGGCTCGACTATATTTTTCTATCCAGGTCTTTGGGTCGGTTGTCTGGGCGGCTGTTGCCTGTTTTCTTCTCAGATCACGACGGGGTATTCCTGCAGGTAAGTTCACCAGTCTGCCTCTTCGGTAGGGGGTACTGGAAGTTAGATCGGGATGTGCTGGATGAGCAAGCTTTTGTCAATGCCTTTCTCACATTCTTTCGGGGGCTGGAAGGCCTTCGGGCAATGTGCGAAGGGGTGCTTGAGTGGTGGGAAGTAGCAAAGGTGAGGATTAGGGTCTTTATCATAGGCTATTGTAAGAGGAGAAACAGGGAGGAAAGGAGGGAGGTGGATAGTATCCAAAGGTTGCTCGACCTCGAGCACGAGGCAGGCAACCTCGGCGGGTCGGTCGACTGGGAGAGATCCACAGCCCTAAAGGCGCAGCTCAGGGTGGTGCATGAGCGGAGGGCTCGCGCATTTCTGGAGCGTGTGCATAGTGGTTTCTTAGAACACAACGAGACTTGTTCCGCTGAGTTCTTTAAATCAGTTAGGGGCAGACAGAGTAGGAAGGTAATGTATGGGGTTAGGGAAGAAACAGGTAGTGTAGTTAGTGAGCCGGAGGAGATGGTCAGGGTGACCACTGACCATTTCAAAGGTTTGTTTAAGGAAAGGGAGGTAGATGTAGAGCAGGGAAACGTGTTTTTAGAACACTTGTCCCGGCAAGTGCCGGAGGACATCAGAGAAGCGATGGAGGCCCAGATCTCCCTTGAAGAGGTTGAGAGCGCCCTCAGGAGGATGGGAAAAGGGAAGGTGCCCGGGACGGATGGGCTGCCGGCCGAGTTTTACCTCAAGTTTTGGGGGATACTTGGACCGGTGGTCCTCGAAGTTTTGAAGGCCATCCTCGAGACGGGGGTCCCGGGGGGTTCAATGGCCGTGGGTGTGCTGTCACTCCTTTACAAGAAGGGGGACGCCACAGATCTGGGCAACTGGCGGCCGTTGACCATGCTGTGCGTAGACTACAAGCTGATTGCAAAGGTCCTAGCAGACCGGTTACGCACAGCCCTTCCCTACGTCGTCCATGAGGATCAGACGTGCGGGGTAGAGGGCCGCTCTATTAGGTGGAACCTACAGTTGATCAGGGACTCCATCGCTTGGGTAGAAGATAGAGGACTGCCTTTTATGGTGGCAGCGCTGGATCAGGCGAAAGCCTTTGATCGAGTGAATAGATCCTTTCTTTATAGGGTGCTAGTTAGATTAGGTTTTGGGGAAAAGTTTATAGGGTGGATCCGTACTTTATATGTCGGAGCGGGGTGCCGAGTAAGTGTAAACGGTCACATGGGTGACGTTTTTGACCTCCGGTCAGGGGTCAGGCAGGGGTGCCCACTCTCGGCCCTCCTCTTCGTTCTGTACATGGAGCCTCTGGGGGCTGCCATTAGGGCAGACACAGAGGTGGAGGGCATGTTGATCCCTGGAAGTGGTGGGCTGCACGTTAAATTGACGCAGTACGCCGACGACACTTCCTTGCTGTTATGCAAGGACTCGTGCCTGATCAGGTCCCTTGCCATCATTGGGGACTTCACCCGAGCGTCGGGAGCGGTTCTGAACCACGCCAAGTCTTCTGTCAAGTTTTTCGGAAGATGGCGTGGTAGGACGGATGTGCCCGGGGGGTTATCTCTCTGTAACGGGGCCCTGAGGATACTCGGGGTCCATTTTGAGACCTCTGGCTCAGCGACGCTGAACTGGAACATGAGCATCGCAGTGGTAAGGAACAAGCTGGTGATGTGGAGGGCCAGGTCATTGTCCTTTATAGGCAAGGTCCTGGTCCTCAAAGTGGACGTATTGCCATCCCTTCTATATTTGGCGTACGTCTACCCGTTGCCGGCCAGTCTGAGGAGGCCTCTAGTGAGGCTGGTGTTCCAGTTCATGTGGGGTGGCAGGTACGAGTGGGTCGCCAGGGCGCGCATGCTCTGCCCCATCGGGGAGGGAGGCAGGGGGGTACCACATTTCCCCCTCAAGCTGGACTCAATGTTTGTGTCTTTCTTGTTGACAGAGCTTGCTCATCCGGTGAGACACCCGTCCGGATACCTCCTGCGGGTGTTCTTCTCCTATCAGGCGAGAAGCGTAATGGTGTGGTCTAACGCGGGTCCTCGGGCGGAACAGCTGCCGTGGCACTTCGGCCATGCGGCCAAGTGGCTGCGAGCGCACCCCGAGGTTGAAGTTGCCCGAGTAGGTTTAGATCACAGACACCTGTACGAGGAGGTAAGACAGGGAGGGTGTCCGGTGCCTGTAGTGGGTATCCCGGCTGTGGTCTGGGAGGGAGTGCAGGCGCGGGGTCTGGACAACAGGCTCAAGGACCTGAATTGGTTGAGCCTCCACAAGTGTTTGCCGGTACGCTCCACCATGTACCGGCATAGCTTGGCGCGATCCCCCACATGCCCAAGACCATCTTGTGGCGGGGAGGAAACAGTGCGTCACGCCTTTTGGGACTGTGCCTTTGCCGGGGTAGTATGGGCAAGGGCACGGGTGTTGTTAGGCAGGGTGAAGGGGGATTTTGTTTTGACGTGGGCTAGGGTAGAGAGAGGTGTAGGGAGAGCAGGGGGGACAGGTAGGGACAGATTTCTGCTCTGGCTTCTCATAAGCCTCTTTAAACAGGGGCTGTGGGAAGCCAGGCAGAATATGGTGAAGACAGGGAGAGATTGGGGGGTGGAAGGGATAGTGAGGAGGGTGGAAAATGATTTGAAAGGGAGGATGAAGAGGGAGGAGAGGAAGTGGGGGCAGCATGCTGCCCGGGAGAGATGGAAAGGGGGATTAGGGTTGGGGATAGGATAGAGAAGGGGGATAAGAAGAGAAAGGAAGGTTTAGGATAGCGGTCAGTGTAGGTAAGTAGTAGTGGGGAGGGAAGATGCTCCCCTGGGTTTTATTTATATTGGGAAGTGGGAAATGTATGTTTTGGTCTTGGTGATTAAATGTGTAAATGAAAAAGTGTAAATAAATGCTTTTAATCATCTGTTCTTATCAGTTTAATATCTGATACGTCCCCCATCGGGGGACTACATATTAAATGGATTTTTCGAACAGGGAGTCGGAAATGGGGCTTGCTCCTTCCGCTCC
>CM042393.1:44414197-44429197 GCA_023634145.1 Thymallus thymallus
GCAGGCGAGAATTCTACCACTGAACCACCAATGCCTAACAAAAATGAAAAAAATACACCACAGGCTGGAAATCGTTTCAGAAAGCTTGAATTCAAAGCGTATTTTCTGCAATGTGGACGCCGCGTGGTGAGTGAGTGAGTGAGTGAGTGAGTGAGTGAGTGAGTGACCGAGTGAGTGACCGAGTGAGTGACCGAGTGAGTGACCGAGTGACCGAGTGAGTGAGTGAGTGAGTGACCGAGTGAGTGAGTGAGTGACCGAGTGAGTGAGTGAGTGAGTGAGTGAGTGAGTGAGTGAGTGAGTGACCCACCATCCTAATACTTCAACAGGATAGTGGGTTTAGAAATCGTATCAGAAAAGCATTAGTTTGATCTCCAAGCGTGTTTTTTTCTGCTATGTGGACTTAGCGACAATTCCACCACTAAAACACCAATGCCTTGCGAGACTGAATTTAAGCGGGGGCGGGGTCTTCGCGATGGTAGCAGACCATTTTTGCTAATCCAAAGACGTCTCCGAGACCCCCCGGGCGCCCGGCGGGTTCGTGGGTCAATTTGTGGGTTATCGCTTCTCGGCCTTTTGGCTAAGATCAAGTGTAGTATCTGTTCTTATCAGTTTAATATCTGATACGTCCCCCATCGGGGGACTACATATTAAATGGATTTTTCGAACAGGGAGTCGGAAATGGGGCTTGCTCCTTCCGCTCCACGCATCGACCCGGTATTGCAGTACCTCCGGGAACGGTGCAACACTTTTCTCCCATTGTCAAAGAAAAAAAACACTACACAAGAGGTAGGAATGAAAAACAGAATATTAAAATCCCAACTGGAAGAAGGGCGAAGCGCTTTTCGTGTGGTTTCGCGTTTTCCCTCCATTTTACTTAAAAAAAAAAAAAAAAAAAAAAAACGACAGGATAGTGAGTGAGTGAGTGAGTGAGTGAGTGAGTGAGTGACCGAGTGTGTGAGTGTGTGTGTGTGTGTTTTCTTTACTAATACTTCACCAGGATAGTGGGTTTAGAAATCGTATCAGTCAGATAAGCATTAGCTTGAATTCCAAGCGTGTCTTTTTCTGCTATGTGGACTTGTCGACAATTGTACCACTGAAACACAGACGCCTTGCACGACTGCCACATAGCGTCTTCGTAAAAGGTGTAGTCCTTCCTCCCCGTCGGGGAATTGAACCCCGGTCTCCCGCGTGACAGGCGGGGATACTCACCACTATACTAACGAGGAGTAAGTTGTTACATGTTACCCTGTTATTATTCAAAAAAATGTCTACCTACTGAGAACGACGACGACGACGACGACGACGACGACGACGACGACACATAAAAGTGTAAATGAAAGCAAAGTCTGAATTCACAAGTTGACAATTCCACCAGGACCAGAGGTTGCTGTATAGATAGCATGGGTGTCGAACACACATTTATACCTCTGGGTATACCTACTTATCCTCTGGGTCTACCTACTTATCCAAAGTCCATGTTCAAAAGCTGTTGCATTGGCCGGGAATCGAACCCGGGCCTCCCGCGTGGCAGGCGAGAATTCTACCACTGAACCACCAATGCCTAACAAAAATGAAAAAAATACACCACAGGCTGGAAATCGTTTCAGAAAGCTTGAATTCAAAGCGTATTTTCTGCAATGTGGACGCCGCGTGGTGAGTGAGTGAGTGAGTGAGTGAGTGACCGAGTGAGTGACCGAGTGAGTGACCGAGTGAGTGACCGAGTGAGTGACCGAGTGACCGAGTGAGTGAGTGAGTGAGTGAGTGACCGAGTGAGTGAGTGAGTGAGTGACCGAGTGAGTGAGTGAGTGAGTGAGTGAGTGAGTGAGTGAGTGAGTGAGTGAGTGACCCACCATCCTAATACTTCAACAGGATAGTGGGTTTAGAAATCGTATCAGAAAAGCATTAGTTTGATCTCCAAGCGTGTTTTTTTCTGCTATGTGGACTTAGCGACAATTCCACCACTAAAACACCAATGCCTTGCGAGACTGAATTTAAGCGGGGGCGGGGTCTTCGCGATGGTAGCAGACCATTTTTGCTAATCCAAAGACGTCTCCGAGACCCCCCGGGCGCCCGGCGGGTTCGTGGGTCAATTTGTGGGTTATCGCTTCTCGGCCTTTTGGTTAAAATCAAAAAACAAGAGGAAGAAACAGAAGCAAAAAAGGAGTACGCCATTCTCCTTGCGGAGATGGCAACAAATTCATCTAACAGGTCGGTCCCAGGGATTGGACTAATGAATACCGTGAGGTTCGCTTGGAAGGATAAAGAACTGGATCCATTTGGAAGGGAAACTTTTGGAAGGACCATCTTGATGGGAATAATAAAGCTGACGGTTAAGGAAGTTTTCTGCTTGCAAGGGAATCCTGTGGAGTCGGCTTACGACGTCTCATTTTATACAGAGGAGAAGCACGACGAGGTGTTGAAGAAGGTAAGAGAGGTGGGAAAGGTGGGGCCTATGAGACACTATGAGGTAACCAGCCTGGCAAAAAACAATTTTAGAGTGGTTACTGTTAATATGTATAACCCCCATGTTAAGGACGAGGAGGTTAGAGCTTTTCTGGGGAGGTACATGGACAATATCTCTTCAGCCAGGCACCTTAGGGACTCCCTGGGCTTCTGGAATGGAAGGAGATGCTTTCAGGCACTCCTGAGGGAGGACCCGAAGGGCCTGGGAGGCTACCTTCACCCTCCGGCCATGTTTTCCCTGGGAGCGGACAGGGGGACTCTGTATTATGCCCGCCAGCCTCCTTTTTGTAGGCGCTGCATGGCCTATGGCCACATTTTCGCCACATGTAGCACTAGGAAGTGCAGATTTTGTGGGTCCGTTGCACATGAGGCCAAGGACTGTGACGAGCCCAAGGCGTGCCACGGGTGTGGCTCGTTAGCGCACCTGTGGCGTGATTGCCGGGCTCGTCAGAGGACATATGCATCTGCAGCTGGTGGGGGAGCAGGAGCGGGGGATGGGGAAGGAAGTAGGCGAGGAGGAGGCACTGACCCAAGTGAAGGCCCGGGGGAAGGGGCCTCAAGGAAGGGGGAGGAGCCTAAAGAGACAGCAGAAGGTGAGGTGGAAACGGACGAGGAAGGAAACAAGGGAGAAGATGTGCCAGGGACGGCAGCGACGATGGAAGAGGAGGAGGGGAAGGAGCCAGCCACAGGCCCAGAAGGAATGGAGAAGGAGGGTGACGGAGAGTCGGTGGGGAGGGAAAGGGAGATATCAGTTTCCAGATTGGAGGAGATGAGGGGGATGGTGGAGGAGCTGGCGGTCAACGGGGGCAGTGTTTCCCCATTGCCGGCAACTCCAATATGGAGGGGAAAGAGGAGGGGTAGGCCTGATGACGGCAGGGGGGAGAGGGATGGTGGAGGAGAGGGGGGGTCAAAGCGAGCCATGGGGGAAAAAGAAGGTGAGGTGGAGGAAACGCCCCTGTCCTCACTGGTTTCCCCTCCCCACCAACCCATCGAGGACATTTTTCCTCAAAGGACAGCAAAGGGCGGGCGGACAAGAGGACCCCAATCAGGCTTAGAGAGCCCAGGATCCCCTAACCTCTTCCTGACCCTATATGAGGCTGGGGAAAGGGATGAGAGTGGTGAAGAACCCAGGATGCAGGAGAAAAACACCCTACCTGCATCCTGGGCTCAAGAGATGGAGGAAGGTGGGGGGGACTCGGGAGGGGAGTCGTCCTGTTCTGTGGAGATGGAGCAGGGGAGCATCAGGTGAGCCTCCTGTTTTTTGTTAATTGGGGATAAGAGGGAATAGTTTTATTTAATTTCTTTAATATAGGGACAGTCACTTTTGTTAGTTTAAATGTTAGGGGTTTGAGGGATAGATTTAAAAGGAGGGCGGTTTTTGGGTATTTAGAGAGGGTGGGTTTTGATTTTTGTTTTTTACAGGAGGTTCACCTGAGGGATGGAAGGGATATGGTTAGGTTTAAGAGGGAGTGGGACAAGGGGGAGTCAGTATGGGGCATAGGAGGGGTTCACTCAACGGGGGTGGGGATATTGTTTGGAAATAGGGAGGTATTTTTAGAGAGCACTTTTGTTGTAATGCAGGGGAGGGTTTTGGGGGTGGATGTCACATGTAGGGGTTCTAGGTACAGGGTTATAGTGGTGTACGGGCCACAGTTGGCGGCAGACAGGAAGGAGATGGTGGACTGTCTGGCGCCGCTGTGTGTCACAAATAGGCAATTGGTGATAGGGGGTGATTTTAATATAGATTTAGGGGTTGGGGGGGACAGTAGTGCAGGCGCCATCACCGGACTAATGGCTTGCCATGGTCTGGTAGATGGTGGCCTGCACACTACTCCGGCAATGGCTGGTCCCACTTGGCGCAACTCCCGGGGGGTTGCGCGGAGGCTCGACTATATTTTTCTATCCAGGTCTTTGGGTCGGTTGTCTGGGCGGCTGTTGCCTGTTTTCTTCTCAGATCACGACGGGGTTTTCCTGCAGGTAAGTTCACCAGTCTGCCTCTTCGGTAGGGGGTACTGGAAGTTAGATCGGGATGTGCTGGATGAGCAAGCTTTTGTCAATGCCTTTCTCACATTCTTTCGGGGGCTGGAAGGCCTTCGGGCAATGTGCGAAGGGGTGCTTGAGTGGTGGGAAGTAGCAAAGGTGAGGATTAGGGTCTTTATCATAGGCTATTGTAAGAGGAGAAACAGGGAGGAAAGGAGGGAGGTGGATAGTATCCAAAGGTTGCTCGACCTCGAGCACGAGGCAGGCAACCTCGGCGGGTCGGTCGACTGGGAGAGATCCACAGCCCTAAAGGCGCAGCTCAGGGTGGTGCATGAGCGGAGGGCTCGCGCATTTCTGGAGCGTGTGCATAGTGGTTTCTTAGAACACAACGAGACTTGTTCCGCTGAGTTCTTTAAATCAGTTAGGGGCAGACAGAGTAGGAAGGTAATGTATGGGGTTAGGGAAGAAACAGGTAGTGTAGTTAGTGAGCCGGAGGAGATGGTCAGGGTGACCACTGACCATTTCAAAGGTTTGTTTAAGGAAAGGGAGGTAGATGTAGAGCAGGGAAACGTGTTTTTAGAACACTTGTCCCGGCAAGTGCCGGAGGACATCAGAGAAGCGATGGAGGCCCAGATCTCCCTTGAAGAGGTTGAGAGCGCCCTCAGGAGGATGGGAAAAGGGAAGGTGCCCGGGACGGATGGGCTGCCGGCCGAGTTTTACCTCAAGTTTTGGGGGATACTTGGACCGGTGGTCCTCGAAGTTTTGAAGGCCATCCTCGAGACGGGGGTCCCGGGGGGTTCAATGGCCGTGGGTGTGCTGTCACTCCTTTACAAGAAGGGGGACGCCACAGATCTGGGCAACTGGCGGCCGTTGACCATGCTGTGCGTAGACTACAAGCTGATTGCAAAGGTCCTAGCAGACCGGTTACGCACAGCCCTTCCCTACGTCGTCCATGAGGATCAGACGTGCGGGGTAGAGGGCCGCTCTATTAGGTGGAACCTACAGTTGATCAGGGACTCCATCGCTTGGGTAGAAGATAGAGGACTGCCTTTTATGGTGGCAGCGCTGGATCAGGCGAAAGCCTTTGATCGAGTGAATAGATCCTTTCTTTATAGGGTGCTAGTTAGATTAGGTTTTGGGGAAAAGTTTATAGGGTGGATCCGTACTTTATATGTCGGAGCGGGGTGCCGAGTAAGTGTAAACGGTCACATGGGTGACGTTTTTGACCTCCGGTCAGGGGTCAGGCAGGGGTGCCCACTCTCGGCCCTCCTCTTCGTTCTGTACATGGAGCCTCTGGGGGCTGCCATTAGGACAGACACAGAGGTGGAGGGCATGTTGATCCCTGGAAGTGGTGGGCTGCACGTTAAATTGACGCAGTACGCCGACGACACTTCCTTGCTGTTATGCAAGGACTCGTGCCTGATCAGGTCCCTTGCCATCATTGGGGACTTCACCCGAGCGTCGGGAGCGGTTCTGAACCACGCCAAGTCTTCTGTCAAGTTTTTCGGAAGATGGCGTGGTAGGACGGATGTGCCCGGGGGGTTATCTCTCTGTAACGGGGCCCTGAGGATACTCGGGGTCCACTTTGAGACCTCTGGCTCAGCGACGCTGAACTGGAACATGGGCATCGCAGTGGTAAGGAACAAGCTGGCGATGTGGAGGGCCAGGTCATTGTCCTTTTTAGGCAAGGTCCTGGTCCTCAAAGTGGACGTATTGCCATCTCTTCTGTACTTGGCGTACGTCTACCCGTTGCCAGCCTGTCTGAGGAGGCCTCTAGTGAGGTTAGTGTTCCAGTTCATGTGGGGTGGCAGGTACGAGTGGGTCGCCAGGGCCCGCATGCTCTGCCCCATCGGGGAGGGAGGCAGGGGGGTACCACATTTCCCCCTCAAGCTGGATGCAATTTTTGTGTCCTTTTTGTTGACAGAGCTTGCTCATCCGGTGAGACACCCGTCCGGATACCTCCTGCGGGTGTTCTTCTCCTACCAGGCGAGAAGCGTAATGGTGTGGTCTAACGCGGGTCCTCGGGCGGAACAGCTGCCGTGGCACTTCGGCCATGCGGCCAAGTGGTTGCGAGCGCACCCCGAGGTTGAAGTTGCCCGAGTAGGTTTAGACCACAGACACCTGTACGAAGAGGTTAGACAGGGAGGGTGTCCGGTGCCTGTAGTGGGTATCCCGGCTGTGGTCTGGGAGGGAGTGCAGGCGCGGGGTCTGGACAACAGGCTCAGGGACCTGAATTGGTTGAGCCTCCACAAGTGTTTGCCGGTGCGTTCCACCATGTACCGGCATAGCTTGGCGCGATCCCCCACCTGCCCAAGACCATCTTGTGGCGGGGAGGAGACAGTGCGTCATGCATTTTGGGACTGTGCCTTTGCCGGGGTAGTATGGGCAAGGGCACGGGTGTTGTTAGGCAGGGTGAAGGGGGATTTTGTTTTGACGTGGGCTAGGGTAGAGAGAGGGGTAGGGAGAGCAGGGGGAACAGGAAGGGACAGATTTCTGCTCTGGCTTCTCATAAGCCTCTTTAAACAGGGGCTGTGGGAAGCCAGGCAGAATATGGTGAAGACAGGGAGAGATTGGGGGGTGGAAGGGATAGTGAGGAGGGTAGAACAAGATTTGAAAGGGAGGATGAAGAGGGAGGAGAGGAAGTGGGGGCAACATGCTGCTAGGGAAAGATGGAAGGGGGGATTAGGGTTGGGGATAGGATAGAGGAGGAGGATAGGAAGATATAGGAAGGGTTAGGATAGCGGTCAGAGTAGGTAAGTAGTAGTGGGGAGGGATGATGCTCCCCTGGGTTTTATTTATTATTGGGAAGTGGGAAATTTTGTTTTTGAATTGATGATTAAATGTATGAAAGGAAAAATGTAAATAAAAGCTTTTAATCATCATCTGTTCTTATCAGTTTAATATCTGATACGTCCCCCATCGGGGGACTACATATTAAATGGATTTTTCGAACAGGGAGTCGGAAATGGGGCTTGCTCCTTCCGCTCCACGCATCGACCCGGTATTGCAGTACCTCCGGGAACGGTGCAACACTTTTCTCCCATTGTCAAAGAAAAAAAACACTACACAAGAGGTAGGAATGAAAAACAGAATATTAAAATCCCAACTGGAAGAAGGGCGAAGCGCTTTTCGTGTGGTTTCGCGTTTTCCCTCCATTTTACTTAAAAAAAAAAAAAAAAAAAAAACGACAGGATAGTGAGTGAGTGAGTGAGTGAGTGAGTGAGTGAGTGAGTGACCGAGTGTGTGAGTGTGTGTGTGTGTGTTTTCTTTACTAATACTTCACCAGGATAGTGGGTTTAGAAATCGTATCAGTCAGATAAGCATTAGCTTGAATTCCAAGCGTGTCTTTTTCTGCTATGTGGACTTGTCGACAATTGTACCACTGAAACACAGACGCCTTGCACGACTGCCACATAGCGTCTTCGTAAAAGGTGTAGTCCTTCCTCCCCGTCGGGGAATTGAACCCCGGTCTCCCGCGTGACAGGCGGGGATACTCACCACTATACTAACGAGGAGTAAGTTGTTACATGTTACCCTGTTATTATTCAAAAAAATGTCTACCTACTGAGAACGACGACGACGACGACGACGACGACGACGACGACACATAAAAGTGTAAATGAAAGCAAAGTCTGAATTCACAAGTTGACAATTCCACCAGGACCAGAGGTTGCTGTATAGATAGCATGGGTGTCGAACACACATTTATACCTCTGGGTCTACCTACTTATCCAAAGTCCATGTTCAAAAGCTGTTGCATTGGCCGGGAATCGAACCCGGGCCTCCCGCGTGGCAGGCGAGAATTCTACCACTGAACCACCAATGCCTAACAAAAATGAAAAAAATACACCACAGGCTGGAAATCGTTTCAGAAAGCTTGAATTCAAAGCGTATTTTCTGCAATGTGGACGCCGCGTGGTGAGTGAGTGAGTGAGTGAGTGAGTGAGTGAGTGAGTGACCGAGTGAGTGACCGAGTGAGTGACCGAGTGAGTGACCGAGTGACCGAGTGAGTGAGTGAGTGAGTGACCGAGTGAGTGAGTGAGTGACCGAGTGAGTGAGTGAGTGAGTGAGTGAGTGAGTGAGTGAGTGAGTGACCCACCATCCTAATACTTCAACAGGATAGTGGGTTTAGAAATCGTATCAGAAAAGCATTAGTTTGATCTCCAAGCGTGTTTTTTTCTGCTATGTGGACTTAGCGACAATTCCACCACTAAAACACCAATGCCTTGCGAGACTGAATTTAAGCGGGGGCGGGGTCTTCGCGATGGTAGCAGACCATTTTTGCTAATCCAAAGACGTCTCCGAGACCCCCCGGGCGCCCGGCGGGTTCGTGGGTCAATTTGTGGGTTATCGCTTCTCGGCCTTTTGGCTAGGAAAATTGAGAGAGGAAGGACAAGGAGCGACAACGGGAGACGCCATTCTCCTTGCGGAGATGGCAAATACTAATGCAAGCAGGTCGGTCCCCGGGATCGGACTAAAGAACACTATTCGATTCGTATGGAAGGAGAAGGACGTGGACCCCTTCGGGAGAGAGACTTTTGGGAGGACCATCCTAATAGGAATACTAAAACTGGAAGTAAAGGATGTGATGTGCCTGCAAGGGAACCCAATGGAGGGAGCATATGACCTTACGCTATACAAGGAAGCAAAGCATGATGAAATAATGAAAAGGGTGAGAGCAACCGAGAAGGTAAGGCCGATGTCTAAATATGAAGTAACAAGCCTGTCTAAGAACAATTTTAGAGTCATAACGGTCAACATGTATAATCCACATGTAACGGATGAAGAGGTGAGGGCCTTTCTGGGGAGGTATGTAGATAACATCTCCTCAGTAAGGCTCCTCAAGGACTCACTGGGCTTCTGGAATGGGAGGAGAAGTTACCAGGCGCTACTAAGAGAAGACCCAGAAGGACAGGGAGGCTACCTCCATCCTCCAGCACTGTTCTCGCTGGGAGCAGACAGGGGAACTCTTTTCTATGCTCGCCAGCCTCCATTTTGCAGGCGTTGTATGGCCTACGGACACATATTTGCCTCCTGCAGCACGAGGAAGTGCAGATTTTGTGGATCTGTAGAGCACGAGGCAAAGGATTGTGACGAGCCCAAGGTGTGCCACGGGTGTGGCTCGTCAGCGCACCTGTGGCGGAGCTGCCCGGCTCGTCACAGATCATACGCGTCTGCAGCTGGTGGGGGAGCAGGAGCGGGGGATGGGGGAGGAAGAAGGAGAGGAATGGAAACAAGTACAGGCACGGGGGAAGGGGCTCCACGGACGGGAGAGGTGACGAAAGCGGTAACAGGAGGCAAGGAGATGCCGGAGGAAGAAGGAAACGAGGGAGAGGAGGAGCAGAGGACGACAGCGACGAGGACAGAGGAGGTGGGGAAGGAGCCAGTTAAAGACCAAGTAGGCACGGAGGAGGAGAGAAAAGAAGAGCCAGAGGGATCACGATTGGAGGAGATGAGGGAGATGGTAGAAGAGCTGGCAGTCAGCGGAGGCAGCGTTTCCCCATTGCCACTAACACCGATAATGAGGGGTAAGAGGAGGGGGAGGTCTGAGGACGACAAGGGGGAGAAGGAGGGTGGGGGAGGGGGGGGATCAAAGAGGGTCATGGGGGAGAAGGTAGGCGAGGTGGTGGAAAAACCCATGCCCTATCTGGATTCCCCGTCCCACCAACTCCTAGAAGGGAAGTTTCCCCACACCACAGAGGTGGGCTATCTGGAAGGAGGTCCCCTTTTGGTTCTGGAAGGTCCAGAATCCCCTGACATCTTCCTGACCAGCTACGGGGAAGGGGAAAAGGAGGAGGAAGGAGATGAACCCAGGATGAAGCAGGGCAGGGAGCCAAATACAATTCCTGCATCATGGGCTCAAGAAATGGAGGAAAGGGCAGGAGACTCAGGAGAGGTCCTGTCACTGTCTGTGGAGATGGAGCAGGGGAGCATCGGGTGAGCCTCCTGTTTTATTGTGGTTTTTGATTTTTGGGGTTAGCAGGGTTTTGGGGTATTTTTATTTACTTAATTATTATGGCACCATTTTGTTTTGTTAGTATTAATGTAAGGGGAATTAGGGATAGGGTGAAAAGGAGGGCGGTTTTTGGTTTTTTAGAGGGGGTGGGGTTTGATTTCTGTTTTTTACAGGAGGTTCACCTGAGGGATGGTGGGGATGTCATTAGGTTTAAGAGGGAGTGGGACATGGGGGAGTCAGTGTGGGGAATAGGTGGGGTGCACTCAACGGGGGTAGGGATTTTGTTTGGGCATAGGGAGGTGAAGGTGGAGGGCACTTTTGTTGTGATTCAGGGGAGGGTTTTGGGGGTTGATGTCACATGTAGGGGTATGAGATATAGGTTAATAGGGGTGTACGGGTCACAGTTGGCGGCAGACAGGAAGGAGATGGTGGACTGTCTGGCGCCGCTGTGTGTCACAAATAGACAATTGGTGATAGGGGGTGATTTCAACATAGATTTAGGGGTTGGGGGGGACAGCAGTGCGGGCGCCATCACCAGACTAATGGCTTGCCATGGTCTGGTAGATGGAGGCCTGCACACTACTCCGGCAATGGCTGGTCCCACTTGGCGCAACTCCAGGGGGGTTGCGCGGAGGCTCGACTACATTTTTTTATCCAGGTCCTTGGGTCGGTTGTCTGGAAGGCTGTTGCCTGTCTTCTTCTCGGACCACGATGGGGTGTTCCTGCAGGTGAGTTCACCAGTCTGCCTCTTCGGTAGGGGGTACTGGAAGTTAGATCGGGATGTACTGGATGAGCAAGCCTTTGTCAACGCCTTTCGCACATTTTTTCGGGGGCTGGAAGGCCTCCGGGCAATGTGCGAAGGGGTGCTTGAGTGGTGGGAAGTAGCAAAGGTGAGGATTAGGGTCTTTATCATAGGGTATTGTAAGAGGAGAAAAAGGGAGGAAAGGAGGGAAGTGGATCGTATCCAAAGGTTGCTCGACCTCGAGCACGAGGCAGGCAACCTCGGCGGGTCGGTCGACTGGGAGAGATCCACAGACCTAAAGGCACAGCTCAGGGAGGTGCATGAGCAGAAGGCTCGTGCGTTCCTGGAGCGTGTGCATAGCGGTTTTCTAGAACACAACGAGACTTGTTCCGCTGAGTTCTTTAAATCAGTTAGGGACAGACAGAGTAGGAAGGTAATGTACGGGGTTAGGGAAGAAACAGGTAGTGTAGTTAGTGAACCGGAGGAGATGGTCAGGGTGACCACTGACCATTTCAAAGGTTTGTTTAAGGAAAGGGAGGTAGAGGTAGAGCAGGGAAACGTGTTTTTAGAACACTTGTCCCGGCAAGTGCCGGAGGACATCAGAGAAGCGATGGAGGCTCAGATCTCCCTAGAAGAGGTTGAGAGCGCCCTCAGGAGGATGGGAAAAGGGAAGGTGCCTGGGACGGATGGGTTGCCGGCCGAGTTTTACCTCAAGTTTTGGGGGATACTTGGACCGGTGGTCCTCGAAGTATTGAAGGCCATCCTCGAGACGGGGGTCCCGGGGGTTTCAATGGCCGTGGGTGTGCTGTCACTCCTTTATAAGAAGGGGGACGCCACAGATCTGGGCAACTGGCGGCCATTGACCATGCTGTGCGTAGACTACAAGATAATTGCAAAGGTCCTAGCGGACCGGTTGCGCACAGCCCTTCCCTACGTCGTCCACGAGGATCAGACGTGCGGGGTAGAGGGACGCTCTATTAGGTGGAACCTACAGTTGATTAGGGACTCCATCGCTTGGGTAGAAGATAGAGGACTGCCTTTTATGGTGGCAGCGCTGGATCAGGCGAAAGCCTTTGATCGAGTGAATAGATCCTTTCTTTTCAGGGTGCTAGTTAGATTAGGATTTGGGGAAAAGTTTATAGGGTGGATCCGTACTTTATATGTCGGAGCGGGGTGCCGAGTGAGCGTAAACGGTCACTTGGGTGACGTTTTTGACCTCCGGTCAGGGGTCAGGCAGGGGTGCCCGCTCTCGGCCCTCCTCTTCGTTCTGTACATGGAGCCTCTGGGGGCTGCCATTAGGGCAGACACAGAGGTGGAGGGCATGTTGATTCCTGGAAGTGGCGGACTGCACGTTAAATTGACGCAGTACGCCGACGACACTTCCTTGCTGTTATGCAAGGACTCGTGCCTGATCAGGTCCCTTGCCATTATTGGGGACTTCACCCGAGCGTCGGGAGCAGTTCTGAACCACGCCAAGTCTTCCGTCAAGTATTTCGGAAGATGGCGTGGTAGGACGGATGTGCCCGGGGGGTTAACTCTCTGTAACGGGGCCCTGAGAATACTCGGGGTCCACTTTGAGACCTCTGGCTCAGCGACGCTGAACTGGAACATGAGCATCGCAGTGGTAAGGAACAGGCTGGCGATGTGGAGGGCCAGGTCATTGTCCTTTATAGGCAAGGTCCTGGTCCTCAAAGTGGACGTATTGCCATCTCTGCTGTACTTGGCGTACGTCTACCCGTTGCCGGCCAGTCTGAGGAGGCCTCTAGTGAGGCTGGTGTTCCAGTTCATGTGGGGTGGCAGGTACGAGTGGGTCGCCAGGGCGCGCATGCTCTGCCCCATCGGGGAGGGAGGCAGGGGGGTACCACATTTCCCCCTCAAGCTGGACTCAATGTTTGTGTCTTTCTTGTTGACAGAGCTTGCTCATCCGGTGAGACACCCGTCCGGATACCTCCTGCGGGTGTTCTTCTCCTATCAGGCGAGAAGCGTAATGGTGTGGTCTAACGCGGGTCCTCGGGCGGAACAGCTGCCGTGGCACTTCGGCCATGCGGCCAAGTGGCTGCGAGCGCACCCCGAGGTTGAAGTTGCCCGAGTAGGTTTAGACCACAGACACCTGTACGAAGAGGTAAGACAGGGAGGGTGTCCGGTGCCTGTAGTGGGTATCCCGGCTGTGGTCTGGGAGGGAGTGCAGGCGCGGGGACTGGACAACAGGCTCAAGGACCTGAATTGGTTGAGCCTCCACAAGTGTTTGCCGGTGCGCTCCACCATGTACCGGCATAGCTTGGCGCGATCCCCCACCTGCCCAAGACCATCTTGTGGCGGGGAGGAGACAGTGCGTCATGCCTTTTGGGACTGTGCCTTTGCCGGGGTAGTATGGGCAAGGGCACGGGTGTTGTTAGGAAGGGTGAAGGGGGATTTTGTATTGACATGGGCTAGGGTAGAGAAAGGAGTAGGGAGAGCAGGAGGGATAGGAAGGGACAGTTTTCTGCTCTGGCTTCTCATAAGCCTCTTTAAACAGGGGCTGTGGGAAGCCAGGCAGAATATGGTGAAGACAGGGAGAGATTGGGGGGTGGAAGGGATAGTGAGGAGGGTGGAAAATGGATTGAAAGGGAGGATGAAGAGGGAGGAGAGGAAGTGGGGGCAGCATGCTGCTCGTGAAAGATGGAAGGGGGGTTTAGGGTTGATGGAGAGGGGATAGGAAGAGATAGGTAGTGTTAGGATAGAGATCAGGTGTTGTAGGTGAGGAGTAGTGGGGAGGGAAGGTGCTCCCCTGGGTTTTATTTTCTTTATTTATTTATTAAAATATTATGGAAATTGTGGGATTATTGTTTTGGTGATTAATTGTTTAAATTGTAAAACAGTATTGAGAAAGTGTAAATAAAAGCTTTTAATCATCATCTGTTCTTATCAGTTTAATATCTGATACGTCCCCCATCGGGGGACTACATATTAAATGGATTTTTCGAACAGGGAGTCGGAAATGGGGCTTGCTCCTTCCGCTCCACGCATCGACCCGGTATTGCAGTACCTCCGGGAACGGTGCAACACTTTTCTCCCATTGTCAAAGAAAAAAAACACTACACAAGAGGTAGGAATGAAAAACAGAATATTAAAATCCCAACTGGAAGAAGGGCGAAGCGCTTTTCGTGTGGTTTCGCGTTTTCCCTCCATTTTACTTAAAAAAAAAAAAAAAAAAAAAAAACGACAGGATAGTGAGTGAGTGAGTGAGTGAGTGAGTGAGTGAGTGACCGAGTGTGTGAGTGTGTGTGTGTGTGTTTTCTTTACTAATACTTCACCAGGATAGTGGGTTTAGAAATCGTATCAGTCAGATAAGCATTAGCTTGAATTCCAAGCGTGTCTTTTTCTGCTATGTGGACTTGTCGACAATTGTACCACTGAAACACAGACGCCTTGCACGACTGCCACATAGCGTCTTCGTAAAAGGTGTAGTCCTTCCTCCCCGTCGGGGAATTGAACCCCGGTCTCCCGCGTGACAGGCGGGGATACTCACCACTATACTAACGAGGAGTAAGTTGTTACATGTTACCCTGTTATTATTCAAAAAAATGTCTACCTACTGAGAACGACGACGACGACGACGACGACGACGACGACGACGACACATAAAAGTGTAAATGAAAGCAAAGTCTGAATTCACAAGTTGACAATTCCACCAGGACCAGAGGTTGCTGTATAGATAGCATGGGTGTCGAACACACATTTATACCTCTGGGTATACCTACTTATCCTCTGGGTCTACCTACTTATCCAAAGTCCATGTTCAAAAGCTGTTGCATTGGCCGGGAATCGAACCCGGGCCTCCCGCGTGGCAGGCGAGAATTCTACCACTGAACCACCAATG
>CM042393.1:44441697-44444197 GCA_023634145.1 Thymallus thymallus
GAGAGGGGAGGAAAACTGTTGGAGCTATCCAGATTGGATTTCTCCAGGAAATTCCTCCAGAGAGAGCTCGGTTTCAAACCAGGCCAGGTGAACTGCATCCTAACCCTCCCCTATGGGAAAGGTTTTGATGTCAGCTTCGCCTGTGCCAGCTTCCTGAGGGAGTTCTGGGGGAAACTCCAGAACTGCCTGAACACGCTGGGGTCCCTCGCAGTAATGTTTGAGGTGACCAAGCTTACGGACAATAGCATCAAAACCGTTATTGTCCGTATGTACAATGAAACCGTACAGCCGGAGGACGTTGCAGTATGGTTGGGCAGGTACTGCAACGTGAAGGGGCCCCTGACCCAGGTGAAAGATCCGGATGGGATCTGGACAGGGGCCTGGAGGGTCACTGTCCAGCAAAGGGAGGACCCCGGGGGCTATGGTGGGTTGAAAGCCATCCCATCCACCATAGTCCTCGGCGAGAACAGGGGCCATGTTCACTACCAGGACCAGCCCAAGCTGTGCCGTAAGTGTGGTGAACATGGCCACCTAGCAGACGCCTGTGACAGGGTGGTCTGTATGAAGTGCCGGGAGGTGGGCCACCTCTACGAGGATTGCACGATCGGAAGGTCGTGCAATCTTTGTGGAGAACGGTCCCACCTCATCCGCGGCTGCCCCTCCTCCTGGGCCAATAAGGTCAGGGCTGGCAGGAGGGAGGTGGTGGTCGCGGACCGGCCTTCTGAGCGCCAGGTGGAGGGAACGGTAGTTGCCGTGGAGGTGGTGGTAGTGGAGGAGGAGGTGGTGGTAGAGAAGGTGGTGGTTGTGGAGAGCGCGGAAGGTGCGGTGGTGGAAGAAGTGGGAGGGGAGGAAAAAACCCTCCCCACCCCAATCCCCCTGCCCCAGAACAAGGTGACCACTGAAGGAGAAAGGGCAGAGAAAGACTGCCCTGTAGAGCGGTTGACGGAGAGCTCCCCAAGTGGGTCGGACAGCATGGTGACGGTGTCGGAGAGTAGTGGGTCAGGAGAGGGAGGAACGGGAGACGGGAGGGGGACTCTGGAGGTACACCTTCCCCCACGTAAAAGAAATGCTGAGGAGCTCTCCGACCCTGAACAGGCGGATGAGAAGAAAGGGAAGGTGGAGTGGGAGAGCTCCCTGGGGGAGGAAGAATCCAGGGTCTTCCCTTCCGACTCCCCGAACCAAGACTCCTTTTTAATCCCCATTTTAAGCTCCACTCCCCACCGCCCCCCCTTACCCTGTAGGGAGAGAGAGAGCGCCCCGGACAGTTGACCCCCTTTTAAACAGTTCTAAAACTTTTAAGACATTTTAACCTGAAAAAACGCCATGTCACTGTTTTTATTAAACACTGCTCTCTTCTCTCTCTTGTGCAGGAGCGGGAACCAGTGTGTCCAGTGCGCGGGCTTGCTATAGGCGAGCCCACAACGGTTTGGCGCAACGTGGCCCATCCTGCTCTGCTGAATCTGCACCGGGACCTGTCCTGGATGGTCGCCCATGAGATCCTCCCGGTCAGGGCCGTCGTGCACTCCTGGGGCATGGCGATGACACCCGCGTCCCCCCGACCTGGCTGCGGCCAGGTGGAGTCGGGGAGGGACTTGCTCTGGGAGTGCAGAGCCGCCAGGGACCTGTGGAAGGAAGCAGGCCCCCTGATCTCCCCACGCCTGCCAGCAGGGGAGGACCGAAAGCCCCAGCTCGTGCGACATGGGGTGGGCCGAAGGCCTACTCCAGCAAAGGCCTTCACCAAGCTCTGGCCCACCCCCACGTGTCTGAAGGGCACCGTGTGGTCCTCCCGCAACCTGGGTAGAGACCACCCCCCCCCCAGGCAGTGGCTTTGGTAGCCACGGAAGCCCTGGGGTGGTAGGAATGGAAGGGGGCCTCGACCCCAGGCGAAGGGTCCCCCACAACACCAAAGGTCCCGGCGGCCGCGGCCTGACAGCGCCGCGGCGCCTAGGGCAATGCGCCTAGCGGAGGAGTCTCCTCTGGGCCCCCAAAGGATGGGTACGGAGTGGATTCATAAGAGCAGGAGGAGGCGAGTTTGATAAGGACTCACCCCGTCCCTGTACAAAGGACTGAAGACAGCCTTCTTAACAAAATGACTTTTTTAACATGTTTAGATGTCTTAAAAATGTTTTTTTTATCTTTGGATAAATTGTGTACATTTTTAAAGGCATTTACATATATTGGATTTTAACAAGTACTTGTTTTACTAATTATTAAAAAAGAATACTTGCAAATGTAAATTTTAAATCCATGCTTTCAAAATGCCCGTATGCTGTTTTTAAATGTACACATTTGTTTAAACGATTATATGAACTGGTTTTAAAGGAAATTGTTTTATACTGAAAATGAACTGATGTAAACGAAAGTGATTCAATAAATTTTTTTCCCAAAAGAAAAAAAATCTGTTCTTATCAGTTTAATATCTGATACGTCCCCCATCGGGGGACTACATATTAAATGGATTTTTCGAACAGGGAGTCGGAAATGGGGCTTGCTCCTTCCG
>CM042393.1:44449197-44471697 GCA_023634145.1 Thymallus thymallus
TAGTCCTTCCTCCCCGTCGGGGAATTGAACCCCGGTCTCCCGCGTGACAGGCGGGGATACTCACCACTATACTAACGAGGAGTAAGTTGTTACATGTTACCCTGTTATTATTCAAAAAAATGTCTACCTACTGAGAACGACGACGACGACGACGACGACGACGACGACGACGACACATAAAAGTGTAAATGAAAGCAAAGTCTGAATTCACAAGTTGACAATTCCACCAGGACCAGAGGTTGCTGTATAGATAGCATGGGTGTCGAACACACATTTATACCTCTGGGTCTACCTACTTATCCAAAGTCCATGTTCAAAAGCTGTTGCATTGGCCGGGAATCGAACCCGGGCCTCCCGCGTGGCAGGCGAGAATTCTACCACTGAACCACCAATGCCTAACAAAAATGAAAAAAATACACCACAGGCTGGAAATCGTTTCAGAAAGCTTGAATTCAAAGCGTATTTTCTGCAATGTGGACGCCGCGTGGTGAGTGAGTGAGTGAGTGAGTGAGTGAGTGAGTGAGTGACCGAGTGAGTGACCGAGTGAGTGACCGAGTGAGTGACCGAGTGACCGAGTGAGTGAGTGAGTGAGTGACCGAGTGAGTGAGTGAGTGACCGAGTGAGTGAGTGAGTGAGTGAGTGAGTGAGTGAGTGAGTGACCCACCATCCTAATACTTCAACAGGATAGTGGGTTTAGAAATCGTATCAGAAAAGCATTAGTTTGATCTCCAAGCGTGTTTTTTTCTGCTATGTGGACTTAGCGACAATTCCACCACTAAAACACCAATGCCTTGCGAGACTGAATTTAAGCGGGGGCGGGGTCTTCGCGATGGTAGCAGACCATTTTTGCTAATCCAAAGACGTCTCCGAGACCCCCCGGGCGCCCGGCGGGTTCGTGGGTCAATTTGTGGGTTATCGCTTCTCGGCCTTTTGGCTAAGATCAAGTGTAGTATCTGTTCTTATCAGTTTAATATCTGATACGTCCCCCATCGGGGGACTACATATTAAATGGATTTTTCGAACAGGGAGTCGGAAATGGGGCTTGCTCCTTCCGCTCCACGCATCGACCCGGTATTGCAGTACCTCCGGGAACGGTGCAACACTTTTCTCCCATTGTCAAAGAAAAAAAACACTACACAAGAGGTAGGAATGAAAAACAGAATATTAAAATCCCAACTGGAAGAAGGGCGAAGCGCTTTTCGTGTGGTTTCGCGTTTTCCCTCCATTTTACTTAAAAAAAAAAAAAAAAAAAAAAAACGACAGGATAGTGAGTGAGTGAGTGAGTGAGTGAGTGAGTGAGTGACCGAGTGTGTGAGTGTGTGTGTGTGTGTTTTCTTTACTAATACTTCACCAGGATAGTGGGTTTAGAAATCGTATCAGTCAGATAAGCATTAGCTTGAATTCCAAGCGTGTCTTTTTCTGCTATGTGGACTTGTCGACAATTGTACCACTGAAACACAGACGCCTTGCACGACTGCCACATAGCGTCTTCGTAAAAGGTGTAGTCCTTCCTCCCCGTCGGGGAATTGAACCCCGGTCTCCCGCGTGACAGGCGGGGATACTCACCACTATACTAACGAGGAGTAAGTTGTTACATGTTACCCTGTTATTATTCAAAAAAATGTCTACCTACTGAGAACGACGACGACGACGACGACGACGACGACGACACATAAAAGTGTAAATGAAAGCAAAGTCTGAATTCACAAGTTGACAATTCCACCAGGACCAGAGGTTGCTGTATAGATAGCATGGGTGTCGAACACACATTTATACCTCTGGGTCTACCTACTTATCCAAAGTCCATGTTCAAAAGCTGTTGCATTGGCCGGGAATCGAACCCGGGCCTCCCGCGTGGCAGGCGAGAATTCTACCACTGAACCACCAATGCCTAACAAAAATGAAAAAAATACACCACAGGCTGGAAATCGTTTCAGAAAGCTTGAATTCAAAGCGTATTTTCTGCAATGTGGACGCCGCGTGGTGAGTGAGTGAGTGAGTGAGTGAGTGAGTGAGTGAGTGACCGAGTGAGTGACCGAGTGAGTGACCGAGTGAGTGACCGAGTGACCGAGTGAGTGAGTGAGTGAGTGACCGAGTGAGTGAGTGAGTGACCGAGTGAGTGAGTGAGTGAGTGAGTGAGTGAGTGAGTGAGTGAGTGAGTGACCCACCATCCTAATACTTCAACAGGATAGTGGGTTTAGAAATCGTATCAGAAAAGCATTAGTTTGATCTCCAAGCGTGTTTTTTTCTGCTATGTGGACTTAGCGACAATTCCACCACTAAAACACCAATGCCTTGCGAGACTGAATTTAAGCGGGGGCGGGGTCTTCGCGATGGTAGCAGACCATTTTTGCTAATCCAAAGACGTCTCCGAGACCCCCCGGGCGCCCGGCGGGTTCGTGGGTCAATTTGTGGGTTATCGCTTCTCGGCCTTTTGGCTAAGATCAAGTGTAGTATCTGTTCTTATCAGTTTAATATCTGATACGTCCCCCATCGGGGGACTACATATTAAATGGATTTTTCGAACAGGGAGTCGGAAATGGGGCTTGCTCCTTCCGCTCCACGCATCGACCCGGTATTGCAGTACCTCCGGGAACGGTGCAACACTTTTCTCCCATTGTCAAAGAAAAAAAACACTACACAAGAGGTAGGAATGAAAAACAGAATATTAAAATCCCAACTGGAAGAAGGGCGAAGCGCTTTTCGTGTGGTTTCGCGTTTTCCCTCCATTTTACTTAAAAAAAAAAAAAAAAAAAAAAAACGACAGGATAGTGAGTGAGTGAGTGAGTGAGTGAGTGAGTGAGTGACCGAGTGTGTGAGTGTGTGTGTGTGTGTTTTCTTTACTAATACTTCACCAGGATAGTGGGTTTAGAAATCGTATCAGTCAGATAAGCATTAGCTTGAATTCCAAGCGTGTCTTTTTCTGCTATGTGGACTTGTCGACAATTGTACCACTGAAACACAGACGCCTTGCACGACTGCCACATAGCGTCTTCGTAAAAGGTGTAGTCCTTCCTCCCCGTCGGGGAATTGAACCCCGGTCTCCCGCGTGACAGGCGGGGATACTCACCACTATACTAACGAGGAGTAAGTTGTTACATGTTACCCTGTTATTATTCAAAAAAATGTCTACCTACTGAGAACGACGACGACGACGACGACGACGACGACGACGACGACACATAAAAGTGTAAATGAAAGCAAAGTCTGAATTCACAAGTTGACAATTCCACCAGGACCAGAGGTTGCTGTATAGATAGCATGGGTGTCGAACACACATTTATACCTCTGGGTCTACCTACTTATCCAAAGTCCATGTTCAAAAGCTGTTGCATTGGCCGGGAATCGAACCCGGGCCTCCCGCGTGGCAGGCGAGAATTCTACCACTGAACCACCAATGCCTAACAAAAATGAAAAAAATACACCACAGGCTGGAAATCGTTTCAGAAAGCTTGAATTCAAAGCGTATTTTCTGCAATGTGGACGCCGCGTGGTGAGTGAGTGAGTGAGTGAGTGAGTGAGTGAGTGAGTGACCGAGTGAGTGACCGAGTGAGTGACCGAGTGAGTGACCGAGTGACCGAGTGAGTGAGTGAGTGAGTGACCGAGTGAGTGAGTGAGTGACCGAGTGAGTGAGTGAGTGAGTGAGTGAGTGAGTGAGTGAGTGAGTGAGTGACCCACCATCCTAATACTTCAACAGGATAGTGGGTTTAGAAATCGTATCAGAAAAGCATTAGTTTGATCTCCAAGCGTGTTTTTTTCTGCTATGTGGACTTAGCGACAATTCCACCACTAAAACACCAATGCCTTGCGAGACTGAATTTAAGCGGGGGCGGGGTCTTCGCGATGGTAGCAGACCATTTTTGCTAATCCAAAGACGTCTCCGAGACCCCCCGGGCGCCCGGCGGGTTCGTGGGTCAATTTGTGGGTTATCGCTTCTCGGCCTTTTGGCTAAGATCAAGTGTAGTATCTGTTCTTATCAGTTTAATATCTGATACGTCCCCCATCGGGGGACTACATATTAAATGGATTTTTCGAACAGGGAGTCGGAAATGGGGCTTGCTCCTTCCGCTCCACGCATCGACCCGGTATTGCAGTACCTCCGGGAACGGTGCAACACTTTTCTCCCATTGTCAAAGAAAAAAAACACTACACAAGAGGTAGGAATGAAAAACAGAATATTAAAATCCCAACTGGAAGAAGGGCGAAGCGCTTTTCGTGTGGTTTCGCGTTTTCCCTCCATTTTACTTAAAAAAAAAAAAAAAAAAAAAAAACGACAGGATAGTGAGTGAGTGAGTGAGTGAGTGAGTGAGTGAGTGACCGAGTGTGTGAGTGTGTGTGTGTGTGTTTTCTTTACTAATACTTCACCAGGATAGTGGGTTTAGAAATCGTATCAGTCAGATAAGCATTAGCTTGAATTCCAAGCGTGTCTTTTTCTGCTATGTGGACTTGTCGACAATTGTACCACTGAAACACAGACGCCTTGCACGACTGCCACATAGCGTCTTCGTAAAAGGTGTAGTCCTTCCTCCCCGTCGGGGAATTGAACCCCGGTCTCCCGCGTGACAGGCGGGGATACTCACCACTATACTAACGAGGAGTAAGTTGTTACATGTTACCCTGTTATTATTCAAAAAAATGTCTACCTACTGAGAACGACGACGACGACGACGACGACGACGACGACGACGACACATAAAAGTGTAAATGAAAGCAAAGTCTGAATTCACAAGTTGACAATTCCACCAGGACCAGAGGTTGCTGTATAGATAGCATGGGTGTCGAACACACATTTATACCTCTGGGTCTACCTACTTATCCAAAGTCCATGTTCAAAAGCTGTTGCATTGGCCGGGAATCGAACCCGGGCCTCCCGCGTGGCAGGCGAGAATTCTACCACTGAACCACCAATGCCTAACAAAAATGAAAAAAATACACCACAGGCTGGAAATCGTTTCAGAAAGCTTGAATTCAAAGCGTATTTTCTGCAATGTGGACGCCGCGTGGTGAGTGAGTGAGTGAGTGAGTGAGTGAGTGAGTGAGTGACCGAGTGAGTGACCGAGTGAGTGACCGAGTGAGTGACCGAGTGACCGAGTGAGTGAGTGAGTGAGTGACCGAGTGAGTGAGTGAGTGACCGAGTGAGTGAGTGAGTGAGTGAGTGAGTGAGTGAGTGAGTGAGCCCACCATCCTAATACTTCAACAGGATAGTGGGTTTAGAAATCGTATCAGAAAAGCATTAGTTTGATCTCCAAGCGTGTTTTTTTCTGCTATGTGGACTTAGCGACAATTCCACCACTAAAACACCAATGCCTTGCGAGACTGAATTTAAGCGGGGGCGGGGTCTTCGCGATGGTAGCAGACCATTTTTGCTAATCCAAAGACGTCTCCGAGACCCCCCGGGCGCCCGGCGGGTTCGTGGGTCAATTTGTGGGTTATCGCTTCTCGGCCTTTTGGCTAAGATCAAGTGTAGTATCTGTTCTTATCAGTTTAATATCTGATACGTCCCCCATCGGGGGACTACATATTAAATGGATTTTTCGAACAGGGAGTCGGAAATGGGGCTTGCTCCTTCCGCTCCACGCATCGACCCGGTATTGCAGTACCTCCGGGAACGGTGCAACACTTTTCTCCCATTGTCAAAGAAAAAAAACACTACACAAGAGGTAGGAATGAAAAACAGAATATTAAAATCCCAACTGGAAGAAGGGCGAAGCGCTTTTCGTGTGGTTTCGCGTTTTCCCTCCATTTTACTTAAAAAAAAAAAAAAAAAAAAAAAACGACAGGATAGTGAGTGAGTGAGTGAGTGAGTGAGTGAGTGAGTGACCGAGTGTGTGAGTGTGTGTGTGTGTGTTTTCTTTACTAATACTTCACCAGGATAGTGGGTTTAGAAATCGTATCAGTCAGATAAGCATTAGCTTGAATTCCAAGCGTGTCTTTTTCTGCTATGTGGACTTGTCGACAATTGTACCACTGAAACACAGACGCCTTGCACGACTGCCACATAGCGTCTTCGTAAAAGGTGTAGTCCTTCCTCCCCGTCGGGGAATTGAACCCCGGTCTCCCGCGTGACAGGCGGGGATACTCACCACTATACTAACGAGGAGTAAGTTGTTACATGTTACCCTGTTATTATTCAAAAAAATGTCTACCTACTGAGAACGACGACGACGACGACGACGACGACGACGACGACGACACATAAAAGTGTAAATGAAAGCAAAGTCTGAATTCACAAGTTGACAATTCCACCAGGACCAGAGGTTGCTGTATAGATAGCATGGGTGTCGAACACACATTTATACCTCTGGGTCTACCTACTTATCCAAAGTCCATGTTCAAAAGCTGTTGCATTGGCCGGGAATCGAACCCGGGCCTCCCGCGTGGCAGGCGAGAATTCTACCACTGAACCACCAATGCCTAACAAAAATGAAAAAAATACACCACAGGCTGGAAATCGTTTCAGAAAGCTTGAATTCAAAGCGTATTTTCTGCAATGTGGACGCCGCGTGGTGAGTGAGTGAGTGAGTGAGTGAGTGAGTGAGTGAGTGACCGAGTGAGTGACCGAGTGAGTGACCGAGTGAGTGACCGAGTGACCGAGTGAGTGAGTGAGTGAGTGACCGAGTGAGTGAGTGAGTGACCGAGTGAGTGAGTGAGTGAGTGAGTGAGTGAGTGAGTGAGTGAGCCCACCATCCTAATACTTCAACAGGATAGTGGGTTTAGAAATCGTATCAGAAAAGCATTAGTTTGATCTCCAAGCGTGTTTTTTTCTGCTATGTGGACTTAGCGACAATTCCACCACTAAAACACCAATGCCTTGCGAGACTGAATTTAAGCGGGGGCGGGGTCTTCGCGATGGTAGCAGACCATTTTTGCTAATCCAAAGACGTCTCCGAGACCCCCCGGGCGCCCGGCGGGTTCGTGGGTCAATTTGTGGGTTATCGCTTCTCGGCCTTTTGGCTAAGATCAAGTGTAGTATCTGTTCTTATCAGTTTAATATCTGATACGTCCCCCATCGGGGGACTACATATTAAATGGATTTTTCGAACAGGGAGTCGGAAATGGGGCTTGCTCCTTCCGCTCCACGCATCGACCCGGTATTGCAGTACCTCCGGGAACGGTGCAACACTTTTCTCCCATTGTCAAAGAAAAAAAACACTACACAAGAGGTAGGAATGAAAAACAGAATATTAAAATCCCAACTGGAAGAAGGGCGAAGCGCTTTTCGTGTGGTTTCGCGTTTTCCCTCCATTTTACTTAAAAAAAAAAAAAAAAAAAAAAAACGACAGGATAGTGAGTGAGTGAGTGAGTGAGTGAGTGAGTGAGTGACCGAGTGTGTGAGTGTGTGTGTGTGTGTTTTCTTTACTAATACTTCACCAGGATAGTGGGTTTAGAAATCGTATCAGTCAGATAAGCATTAGCTTGAATTCCAAGCGTGTCTTTTTCTGCTATGTGGACTTGTCGACAATTGTACCACTGAAACACAGACGCCTTGCACGACTGCCACATAGCGTCTTCGTAAAAGGTGTAGTCCTTCCTCCCCGTCGGGGAATTGAACCCCGGTCTCCCGCGTGACAGGCGGGGATACTCACCACTATACTAACGAGGAGTAAGTTGTTACATGTTACCCTGTTATTATTCAAAAAAATGTCTACCTACTGAGAGACGACGACGACGACGACGACGACGACGACGACGACACATAAAAGTGTAAATGAAAGCAAAGTCTGAATTCACAAGTTGACAATTCCACCAGGACCAGAGGTTGCTGTATAGATAGCATGGGTGTCGAACACACATTTATACCTCTGGGTCTACCTACTTATCCAAAGTCCATGTTCAAAAGCTGTTGCATTGGCCGGGAATCGAACCCGGGCCTCCCGCGTGGCAGGCGAGAATTCTACCACTGAACCACCAATGCCTAACAAAAATGAAAAAAATACACCACAGGCTGGAAATCGTTTCAGAAAGCTTGAATTCAAAGCGTATTTTCTGCAATGTGGACGCCGCGTGGTGAGTGAGTGAGTGAGTGAGTGAGTGAGTGAGTGAGTGACCGAGTGAGTGACCGAGTGAGTGACCGAGTGAGTGACCGAGTGACCGAGTGAGTGAGTGAGTGAGTGACCGAGTGAGTGAGTGAGTGACCGAGTGAGTGAGTGAGTGAGTGAGTGAGTGAGTGAGTGAGTGAGTGACCCACCATCCTAATACTTCAACAGGATAGTGGGTTTAGAAATCGTATCAGAAAAGCATTAGTTTGATCTCCAAGCGTGTTTTTTTCTGCTATGTGGACTTAGCGACAATTCCACCACTAAAACACCAATGCCTTGCGAGACTGAATTTAAGCGGGGGCGGGGTCTTCGCGATGGTAGCAGACCATTTTTGCTAATCCAAAGACGTCTCCGAGACCCCCCGGGCGCCCGGCGGGTTCGTGGGTCAATTTGTGGGTTATCGCTTCTCGGCCTTTTGGCTAAGATCAAGTGTAGTATCTGTTCTTATCAGTTTAATATCTGATACGTCCCCCATCGGGGGACTACATATTAAATGGATTTTTCGAACAGGGAGTCGGAAATGGGGCTTGCTCCTTCCGCTCCACGCATCGACCCGGTATTGCAGTACCTCCGGGAACGGTGCAACACTTTTCTCCCATTGTCAAAGAAAAAAAACACTACACAAGAGGTAGGAATGAAAAACAGAATATTAAAATCCCAACTGGAAGAAGGGCGAAGCGCTTTTCGTGTGGTTTCGCGTTTTCCCTCCATTTTACTTAAAAAAAAAAAAAAAAAAAAAAAACGACAGGATAGTGAGTGAGTGAGTGAGTGAGTGAGTGAGTGAGTGAGTGAGTGAGTGACCGAGTGTGTGAGTGTGTGTGTGTGTGTTTTCTTTACTAATACTTCACCAGGATAGTGGGTTTAGAAATCGTATCAGTCAGATAAGCATTAGCTTGAATTCCAAGCGTGTCTTTTTCTGCTATGTGGACTTGTCGACAATTGTACCACTGAAACACAGACGCCTTGCACGACTGCCACATAGCGTCTTCGTAAAAGGTGTAGTCCTTCCTCCCCGTCGGGGAATTGAACCCCGGTCTCCCGCGTGACAGGCGGGGATACTCACCACTATACTAACGAGGAGTAAGTTGTTACATGTTACCCTGTTATTATTCAAAAAAATGTCTACCTACTGAGAACGACGACGACGACGACGACGACGACGACGACGACGACACATAAAAGTGTAAATGAAAGCAAAGTCTGAATTCACAAGTTGACAATTCCACCAGGACCAGAGGTTGCTGTATAGATAGCATGGGTGTCGAACACACATTTATACCTCTGGGTCTACCTACTTATCCAAAGTCCATGTTCAAAAGCTGTTGCATTGGCCGGGAATCGAACCCGGGCCTCCCGCGTGGCAGGCGAGAATTCTACCACTGAACCACCAATGCCTAACAAAAATGAAAAAAATACACCACAGGCTGGAAATCGTTTCAGAAAGCTTGAATTCAAAGCGTATTTTCTGCAATGTGGACGCCGCGTGGTGAGTGAGTGAGTGAGTGAGTGAGTGAGTGAGTGAGTGACCGAGTGAGTGACCGAGTGAGTGACCGAGTGAGTGACCGAGTGACCGAGTGAGTGAGTGAGTGAGTGACCGAGTGAGTGAGTGAGTGACCGAGTGAGTGAGTGAGTGAGTGAGTGAGTGAGTGAGTGAGTGAGTGACCCACCATCCTAATACTTCAACAGGATAGTGGGTTTAGAAATCGTATCAGAAAAGCATTAGTTTGATCTCCAAGCGTGTTTTTTTCTGCTATGTGGACTTAGCGACAATTCCACCACTAAAACACCAATGCCTTGCGAGACTGAATTTAAGCGGGGGCGGGGTCTTCGCGATGGTAGCAGACCATTTTTGCTAATCCAAAGACGTCTCCGAGACCCCCCGGGCGCCCGGCGGGTTCGTGGGTCAATTTGTGGGTTATCGCTTCTCGGCCTTTTGGCTAAGATCAAGTGTAGTATCTGTTCTTATCAGTTTAATATCTGATACGTCCCCCATCGGGGGACTACATATTAAATGGATTTTTCGAACAGGGAGTCGGAAATGGGGCTTGCTCCTTCCGCTCCACGCATCGACCCGGTATTGCAGTACCTCCGGGAACGGTGCAACACTTTTCTCCCATTGTCAAAGAAAAAAAACACTACACAAGAGGTAGGAATGAAAAACAGAATATTAAAATCCCAACTGGAAGAAGGGCGAAGCGCTTTTCGTGTGGTTTCGCGTTTTCCCTCCATTTTACTTAAAAAAAAAAAAAAAAAAAAAAAACGACAGGATAGTGAGTGAGTGAGTGAGTGAGTGAGTGAGTGAGTGACCGAGTGTGTGAGTGTGTGTGTGTGTGTTTTCTTTACTAATACTTCACCAGGATAGTGGGTTTAGAAATCGTATCAGTCAGATAAGCATTAGCTTGAATTCCAAGCGTGTCTTTTTCTGCTATGTGGACTTGTCGACAATTGTACCACTGAAACACAGACGCCTTGCACGACTGCCACATAGCGTCTTCGTAAAAGGTGTAGTCCTTCCTCCCCGTCGGGGAATTGAACCCCGGTCTCCCGCGTGACAGGCGGGGATACTCACCACTATACTAACGAGGAGTAAGTTGTTACATGTTACCCTGTTATTATTCAAAAAAATGTCTACCTACTGAGAACGACGACGACGACGACGACGACGACGACGACGACGACACTAAAAGTGTAAATGAAAGCAAAGTCTGAATTCACAAGTTGACAATTCCACCAGGACCAGAGGTTGCTGTATAGATAGCATGGGTGTCGAACACACATTTATACCTCTGGGTCTACCTACTTATCCAAAGTCCATGTTCAAAAGCTGTTGCATTGGCCGGGAATCGAACCCGGGCCTCCCGCGTGGCAGGCGAGAATTCTACCACTGAACCACCAATGCCTAACAAAAATGAAAAAAATACACCACAGGCTGGAAATCGTTTCAGAAAGCTTGAATTCAAAGCGTATTTTCTGCAATGTGGACGCCGCGTGGTGAGTGAGTGAGTGAGTGAGTGAGTGAGTGAGTGAGTGACCGAGTGAGTGACCGAGTGAGTGACCGAGTGAGTGACCGAGTGACCGAGTGAGTGAGTGAGTGAGTGACCGAGTGAGTGAGTGAGTGACCGAGTGAGTGAGTGAGTGAGTGAGTGAGTGAGTGAGTGAGTGAGTGACCCACCATCCTAATACTTCAACAGGATAGTGGGTTTAGAAATCGTATCAGAAAAGCATTAGTTTGATCTCCAAGCGTGTTTTTTTCTGCTATGTGGACTTAGCGACAATTCCACCACTAAAACACCAATGCCTTGCGAGACTGAATTTAAGCGGGGGCGGGGTCTTCGCGATGGTAGCAGACCATTTTTGCTAATCCAAAGACGTCTCCGAGACCCCCCGGGCGCCCGGCGGGTTCGTGGGTCAATTTGTGGGTTATCGCTTCTCGGCCTTTTGGCTAAGATCAAGTGTAGTATCTGTTCTTATCAGTTTAATATCTGATACGTCCCCCATCGGGGGACTACATATTAAATGGATTTTTCGAACAGGGAGTCGGAAATGGGGCTTGCTCCTTCCGCTCCACGCATCGACCCGGTATTGCAGTACCTCCGGGAACGGTGCAACACTTTTCTCCCATTGTCAAAGAAAAAAAACACTACACAAGAGGTAGGAATGAAAAACAGAATATTAAAATCCCAACTGGAAGAAGGGCGAAGCGCTTTTCGTGTGGTTTCGCGTTTTCCCTCCATTTTACTTAAAAAAAAAAAAAAAAAAAAAAAACGACAGGATAGTGAGTGAGTGAGTGAGTGAGTGAGTGAGTGAGTGACCGAGTGTGTGAGTGTGTGTGTGTGTGTTTTCTTTACTAATACTTCACCAGGATAGTGGGTTTAGAAATCGTATCAGTCAGATAAGCATTAGCTTGAATTCCAAGCGTGTCTTTTTCTGCTATGTGGACTTGTCGACAATTGTACCACTGAAACACAGACGCCTTGCACGACTGCCACATAGCGTCTTCGTAAAAGGTGTAGTCCTTCCTCCCCGTCGGGGAATTGAACCCCGGTCTCCCGCGTGACAGGCGGGGATACTCACCACTATACTAACGAGGAGTAAGTTGTTACATGTTACCCTGTTATTATTCAAAAAAATGTCTACCTACTGAGAACGACGACGACGACGACGACGACGACGACGACGACGACACATAAAAGTGTAAATGAAAGCAAAGTCTGAATTCACAAGTTGACAATTCCACCAGGACCAGAGGTTGCTGTATAGATAGCATGGGTGTCGAACACACATTTATACCTCTGGGTCTACCTACTTATCCAAAGTCCATGTTCAAAAGCTGTTGCATTGGCCGGGAATCGAACCCGGGCCTCCCGCGTGGCAGGCGAGAATTCTACCACTGAACCACCAATGCCTAACAAAAATGAAAAAAATACACCACAGGCTGGAAATCGTTTCAGAAAGCTTGAATTCAAAGCGTATTTTCTGCAATGTGGACGCCGCGTGGTGAGTGAGTGAGTGAGTGAGTGAGTGAGTGAGTGAGTGACCGAGTGAGTGACCGAGTGAGTGACCGAGTGAGTGACCGAGTGACCGAGTGAGTGAGTGAGTGAGTGACCGAGTGAGTGAGTGAGTGACCGAGTGAGTGAGTGAGTGAGTGAGTGAGTGAGTGAGTGAGTGAGTGACCCACCATCCTAATACTTCAACAGGATAGTGGGTTTAGAAATCGTATCAGAAAAGCATTAGTTTGATCTCCAAGCGTGTTTTTTTCTGCTATGTGGACTTAGCGACAATTCCACCACTAAAACACCAATGCCTTGCGAGACTGAATTTAAGCGGGGGCGGGGTCTTCGCGATGGTAGCAGACCATTTTTGCTAATCCAAAGACGTCTCCGAGACCCCCCGGGCGCCCGGCGGGTTCGTGGGTCAATTTGTGGGTTATCGCTTCTCGGCCTTTTGGCTAAGATCAAGTGTAGTATCTGTTCTTATCAGTTTAATATCTGATACGTCCCCCATCGGGGGACTACATATTAAATGGATTTTTCGAACAGGGAGTCGGAAATGGGGCTTGCTCCTTCCGCTCCACGCATCGACCCGGTATTGCAGTACCTCCGGGAACGGTGCAACACTTTTCTCCCATTGTCAAAGAAAAAAAACACTACACAAGAGGTAGGAATGAAAAACAGAATATTAAAATCCCAACTGGAAGAAGGGCGAAGCGCTTTTCGTGTGGTTTCGCGTTTTCCCTCCATTTTACTTAAAAAAAAAAAAAAAAAAAAAAAACGACAGGATAGTGAGTGAGTGAGTGAGTGAGTGAGTGAGTGAGTGACCGAGTGTGTGAGTGTGTGTGTGTGTGTTTTCTTTACTAATACTTCACCAGGATAGTGGGTTTAGAAATCGTATCAGTCAGATAAGCATTAGCTTGAATTCCAAGCGTGTCTTTTTCTGCTATGTGGACTTGTCGACAATTGTACCACTGAAACACAGACGCCTTGCACGACTGCCACATAGCGTCTTCGTAAAAGGTGTAGTCCTTCCTCCCCGTCGGGGAATTGAACCCCGGTCTCCCGCGTGACAGGCGGGGATACTCACCACTATACTAACGAGGAGTAAGTTGTTACATGTTACCCTGTTATTATTCAAAAAAATGTCTACCTACTGAGAACGACGACGACGACGACGACGACGACGACGACGACGACACATAAAAGTGTAAATGAAAGCAAAGTCTGAATTCACAAGTTGACAATTCCACCAGGACCAGAGGTTGCTGTATAGATAGCATGGGTGTCGAACACACATTTATACCTCTGGGTCTACCTACTTATCCAAAGTCCATGTTCAAAAGCTGTTGCATTGGCCGGGAATCGAACCCGGGCCTCCCGCGTGGCAGGCGAGAATTCTACCACTGAACCACCAATGCCTAACAAAAATGAAAAAAATACACCACAGGCTGGAAATCGTTTCAGAAAGCTTGAATTCAAAGCGTATTTTCTGCAATGTGGACGCCGCGTGGTGAGTGAGTGAGTGAGTGAGTGAGTGAGTGAGTGAGTGACCGAGTGAGTGACCGAGTGAGTGACCGAGTGAGTGACCGAGTGACCGAGTGAGTGAGTGAGTGAGTGACCGAGTGAGTGAGTGAGTGACCGAGTGAGTGAGTGAGTGAGTGAGTGAGTGAGTGAGTGAGTGAGTGAGTGACCCACCATCCTAATACTTCAACAGGATAGTGGGTTTAGAAATCGTATCAGAAAAGCATTAGTTTGATCTCCAAGCGTGTTTTTTTCTGCTATGTGGACTTAGCGACAATTCCACCACTAAAACACCAATGCCTTGCGAGACTGAATTTAAGCGGGGGCGGGGTCTTCGCGATGGTAGCAGACCATTTTTGCTAATCCAAAGACGTCTCCGAGACCCCCCGGGCGCCCGGCGGGTTCGTGGGTCAATTTGTGGGTTATCGCTTCTCGGCCTTTTGGCTAAGATCAAGTGTAGTATCTGTTCTTATCAGTTTAATATCTGATACGTCCCCCATCGGGGGACTACATATTAAATGGATTTTTCGAACAGGGAGTCGGAAATGGGGCTTGCTCCTTCCGCTCCACGCATCGACCCGGTATTGCAGTACCTCCGGGAACGGTGCAACACTTTTCTCCCATTGTCAAAGAAAAAAAACACTACACAAGAGGTAGGAATGAAAAACAGAATATTAAAATCCCAACTGGAAGAAGGGCGAAGCGCTTTTCGTGTGGTTTCGCGTTTTCCCTCCATTTTACTTAAAAAAAAAAAAAAAAAAAAAAAACGACAGGATAGTGAGTGAGTGAGTGAGTGAGTGAGTGAGTGAGTGACCGAGTGTGTGAGTGTGTGTGTGTGTGTTTTCTTTACTAATACTTCACCAGGATAGTGGGTTTAGAAATCGTATCAGTCAGATAAGCATTAGCTTGAATTCCAAGCGTGTCTTTTTCTGCTATGTGGACTTGTCGACAATTGTACCACTGAAACACAGACGCCTTGCACGACTGCCACATAGCGTCTTCGTAAAAGGTGTAGTCCTTCCTCCCCGTCGGGGAATTGAACCCCGGTCTCCCGCGTGACAGGCGGGGATACTCACCACTATACTAACGAGGAGTAAGTTGTTACATGTTACCCTGTTATTATTCAAAAAAATGTCTACCTACTGAGAACGACGACGACGACGACGACGACGACGACGACGACGACACATAAAAGTGTAAATGAAAGCAAAGTCTGAATTCACAAGTTGACAATTCCACCAGGACCAGAGGTTGCTGTATAGATAGCATGGGTGTCGAACACACATTTATACCTCTGGGTCTACCTACTTATCCAAAGTCCATGTTCAAAAGCTGTTGCATTGGCCGGGAATCGAACCCGGGCCTCCCGCGTGGCAGGCGAGAATTCTACCACTGAACCACCAATGCCTAACAAAAATGAAAAAAATACACCACAGGCTGGAAATCGTTTCAGAAAGCTTGAATTCAAAGCGTATTTTCTGCAATGTGGACGCCGCGTGGTGAGTGAGTGAGTGAGTGAGTGAGTGAGTGAGTGAGTGACCGAGTGAGTGACCGAGTGAGTGACCGAGTGAGTGACCGAGTGACCGAGTGAGTGAGTGAGTGAGTGACCGAGTGAGTGAGTGAGTGACCGAGTGAGTGAGTGAGTGAGTGAGTGAGTGAGTGAGTGAGTGAGTGACCCACCATCCTAATACTTCAACAGGATAGTGGGTTTAGAAATCGTATCAGAAAAGCATTAGTTTGATCTCCAAGCGTGTTTTTTTCTGCTATGTGGACTTAGCGACAATTCCACCACTAAAACACCAATGCCTTGCGAGACTGAATTTAAGCGGGGGCGGGGTCTTCGCGATGGTAGCAGACCATTTTTGCTAATCCAAAGACGTCTCCGAGACCCCCCGGGCGCCCGGCGGGTTCGTGGGTCAATTTGTGGGTTATCGCTTCTCGGCCTTTTGGCTAAGATCAAGTGTAGTATCTGTTCTTATCAGTTTAATATCTGATACGTCCCCCATCGGGGGACTACATATTAAATGGATTTTTCGAACAGGGAGTCGGAAATGGGGCTTGCTCCTTCCGCTCCACGCATCGACCCGGTATTGCAGTACCTCCGGGAACGGTGCAACACTTTTCTCCCATTGTCAAAGAAAAAAAACACTACACAAGAGGTAGGAATGAAAAACAGAATATTAAAATCCCAACTGGAAGAAGGGCGAAGCGCTTTTCGTGTGGTTTCGCGTTTTCCCTCCATTTTACTTAAAAAAAAAAAAAAAAAAAAAAAACGACAGGATAGTGAGTGAGTGAGTGAGTGAGTGAGTGAGTGAGTGACCGAGTGTGTGAGTGTGTGTGTGTGTGTTTTCTTTACTAATACTTCACCAGGATAGTGGGTTTAGAAATCGTATCAGTCAGATAAGCATTAGCTTGAATTCCAAGCGTGTCTTTTTCTGCTATGTGGACTTGTCGACAATTGTACCACTGAAACACAGACGCCTTGCACGACTGCCACATAGCGTCTTCGTAAAAGGTGTAGTCCTTCCTCCCCGTCGGGGAATTGAACCCCGGTCTCCCGCGTGACAGGCGGGGATACTCACCACTATACTAACGAGGAGTAAGTTGTTACATGTTACCCTGTTATTATTCAAAAAAATGTCTACCTACTGAGAACGACGACGACGACGACGACGACGACGACGACGACGACACATAAAAGTGTAAATGAAAGCAAAGTCTGAATTCACAAGTTGACAATTCCACCAGGACCAGAGGTTGCTGTATAGATAGCATGGGTGTCGAACACACATTTATACCTCTGGGTCTACCTACTTATCCAAAGTCCATGTTCAAAAGCTGTTGCATTGGCCGGGAATCGAACCCGGGCCTCCCGCGTGGCAGGCGAGAATTCTACCACTGAACCACCAATGCCTAACAAAAATGAAAAAAATACACCACAGGCTGGAAATCGTTTCAGAAAGCTTGAATTCAAAGCGTATTTTCTGCAATGTGGACGCCGCGTGGTGAGTGAGTGAGTGAGTGAGTGAGTGAGTGAGTGAGTGACCGAGTGAGTGACCGAGTGAGTGACCGAGTGAGTGACCGAGTGACCGAGTGAGTGAGTGAGTGAGTGACCGAGTGAGTGAGTGAGTGACCGAGTGAGTGAGTGAGTGAGTGAGTGAGTGAGTGAGTGAGTGAGTGAGTGACCCACCATCCTAATACTTCAACAGGATAGTGGGTTTAGAAATCGTATCAGAAAAGCATTAGTTTGATCTCCAAGCGTGTTTTTTTCTGCTATGTGGACTTAGCGACAATTCCACCACTAAAACACCAATGCCTTGCGAGACTGAATTTAAGCGGGGGCGGGGTCTTCGCGATGGTAGCAGACCATTTTTGCTAATCCAAAGACGTCTCCGAGACCCCCCGGGCGCCCGGCGGGTTCGTGGGTCAATTTGTGGGTTATCGCTTCTCGGCCTTTTGGCTAAGATCAAGTGTAGTATCTGTTCTTATCAGTTTAATATCTGATACGTCCCCCATCGGGGGACTACATATTAAATGGATTTTTCGAACAGGGAGTCGGAAATGGGGCTTGCTCCTTCCGCTCCACGCATCGACCCGGTATTGCAGTACCTCCGGGAACGGTGCAACACTTTTCTCCCATTGTCAAAGAAAAAAAACACTACACAAGAGGTAGGAATGAAAAACAGAATATTAAAATCCCAACTGGAAGAAGGGCGAAGCGCTTTTCGTGTGGTTTCGCGTTTTCCCTCCATTTTACTTAAAAAAAAAAAAAAAAAAAAAAAACGACAGGATAGTGAGTGAGTGAGTGAGTGAGTGAGTGAGTGAGTGACCGAGTGTGTGAGTGTGTGTGTGTGTGTTTTCTTTACTAATACTTCACCAGGATAGTGGGTTTAGAAATCGTATCAGTCAGATAAGCATTAGCTTGAATTCCAAGCGTGTCTTTTTCTGCTATGTGGACTTGTCGACAATTGTACCACTGAAACACAGACGCCTTGCACGACTGCCACATAGCGTCTTCGTAAAAGGTGTAGTCCTTCCTCCCCGTCGGGGAATTGAACCCCGGTCTCCCGCGTGACAGGCGGGGATACTCACCACTATACTAACGAGGAGTAAGTTGTTACATGTTACCCTGTTATTATTCAAAAAAATGTCTACCTACTGAGAACGACGACGACGACGACGACGACGACGACGACGACGACACATAAAAGTGTAAATGAAAGCAAAGTCTGAATTCACAAGTTGACAATTCCACCAGGACCAGAGGTTGCTGTATAGATAGCATGGGTGTCGAACACACATTTATACCTCTGGGTCTACCTACTTATCCAAAGTCCATGTTCAAAAGCTGTTGCATTGGCCGGGAATCGAACCCGGGCCTCCCGCGTGGCAGGCGAGAATTCTACCACTGAACCACCAATGCCTAACAAAAATGAAAAAAATACACCACAGGCTGGAAATCGTTTCAGAAAGCTTGAATTCAAAGCGTATTTTCTGCAATGTGGACGCCGCGTGGTGAGTGAGTGAGTGAGTGAGTGAGTGAGTGAGTGAGTGAGTGACCGAGTGAGTGACCGAGTGAGTGACCGAGTGAGTGACCGAGTGACCGAGTGAGTGAGTGAGTGAGTGACCGAGTGAGTGAGTGAGTGACCGAGTGAGTGAGTGAGTGAGTGAGTGAGTGAGTGAGTGAGTGAGTGACCCACCATCCTAATACTTCAACAGGATAGTGGGTTTAGAAATCGTATCAGAAAAGCATTAGTTTGATCTCCAAGCGTGTTTTTTTCTGCTATGTGGACTTAGCGACAATTCCACCACTAAAACACCAATGCCTTGCGAGACTGAATTTAAGCGGGGGCGGGGTCTTCGCGATGGTAGCAGACCATTTTTGCTAATCCAAAGACGTCTCCGAGACCCCCCGGGCGCCCGGCGGGTTCGTGGGTCAATTTGTGGGTTATCGCTTCTCGGCCTTTTGGCTAAGATCAAGTGTAGTATCTGTTCTTATCAGTTTAATATCTGATACGTCCCCCATCGGGGGACTACATATTAAATGGATTTTTCGAACAGGGAGTCGGAAATGGGGCTTGCTCCTTCCGCTCCACGCATCGACCCGGTATTGCAGTACCTCCGGGAACGGTGCAACACTTTTCTCCCATTGTCAAAGAAAAAAAACACTACACAAGAGGTAGGAATGAAAAACAGAATATTAAAATCCCAACTGGAAGAAGGGCGAAGCGCTTTTCGTGTGGTTTCGCGTTTTCCCTCCATTTTACTTAAAAAAAAAAAAAAAAAAAAAAAACGACAGGATAGTGAGTGAGTGAGTGAGTGAGTGAGTGAGTGACCGAGTGTGTGAGTGTGTGTGTGTGTGTTTTCTTTACTAATACTTCACCAGGATAGTGGGTTTAGAAATCGTATCAGTCAGATAAGCATTAGCTTGAATTCCAAGCGTGTCTTTTTCTGCTATGTGGACTTGTCGACAATTGTACCACTGAAACACAGACGCCTTGCACGACTGCCACATAGCGTCTTCGTAAAAGGTGTAGTCCTTCCTCCCCGTCGGGGAATTGAACCCCGGTCTCCCGCGTGACAGGCGGGGATACTCACCACTATACTAACGAGGAGTAAGTTGTTACATGTTACCCTGTTATTATTCAAAAAAATGTCTACCTACTGAGAACGACGACGACGACGACGACGACGACGACGACGACGACACATAAAAGTGTAAATGAAAGCAAAGTCTGAATTCACAAGTTGACAATTCCACCAGGACCAGAGGTTGCTGTATAGATAGCATGGGTGTCGAACACACATTTATACCTCTGGGTCTACCTACTTATCCAAAGTCCATGTTCAAAAGCTGTTGCATTGGCCGGGAATCGAACCCGGGCCTCCCGCGTGGCAGGCGAGAATTCTACCACTGAACCACCAATGCCTAACAAAAATGAAAAAAATACACCACAGGCTGGAAATCGTTTCAGAAAGCTTGAATTCAAAGCGTATTTTCTGCAATGTGGACGCCGCGTGGTGAGTGAGTGAGTGAGTGAGTGAGTGAGTGAGTGAGTGACCGAGTGAGTGACCGAGTGAGTGACCGAGTGAGTGACCGAGTGACCGAGTGAGTGAGTGAGTGAGTGACCGAGTGAGTGAGTGAGTGACCGAGTGAGTGAGTGAGTGAGTGAGTGAGTGAGTGAGTGAGTGAGTGAGTGACCCACCATCCTAATACTTCAACAGGATAGTGGGTTTAGAAATCGTATCAGAAAAGCATTAGTTTGATCTCCAAGCGTGTTTTTTTCTGCTATGTGGACTTAGCGACAATTCCACCACTAAAACACCAATGCCTTGCGAGACTGAATTTAAGCGGGGGCGGGGTCTTCGCGATGGTAGCAGACCATTTTTGCTAATCCAAAGACGTCTCCGAGACCCCCCGGGCGCCCGGCGGGTTCGTGGGTCAATTTGTGGGTTATCGCTTCTCGGCCTTTTGGCTAAGATCAAGTGTAGTATCTGTTCTTATCAGTTTAATATCTGATACGTCCCCCATCGGGGGACTACATATTAAATGGATTTTTCGAACAGGGAGTCGGAAATGGGGCTTGCTCCTTCCGCTCCACGCATCGACCCGGTATTGCAGTACCTCCGGGAACGGTGCAACACTTTTCTCCCATTGTCAAAGAAAAAAAACACTACACAAGAGGTAGGAATGAAAAACAGAATATTAAAATCCCAACTGGAAGAAGGGCGAAGCGCTTTTCGTGTGGTTTCGCGTTTTCCCTCCATTTTACTTAAAAAAAAAAAAAAAAAAAAAAAACGACAGGATAGTGAGTGAGTGAGTGAGTGAGTGAGTGAGTGAGTGAGTGACCGAGTGTGTGAGTGTGTGTGTGTGTGTTTTCTTTACTAATACTTCACCAGGATAGTGGGTTTAGAAATCGTATCAGTCAGATAAGCATTAGCTTGAATTCCAAGCGTGTCTTTTTCTGCTATGTGGACTTGTCGACAATTGTACCACTGAAACACAGACGCCTTGCACGACTGCCACATAGCGTCTTCGTAAAAGGTGTAGTCCTTCCTCCCCGTCGGGGAATTGAACCCCGGTCTCCCGCGTGACAGGCGGGGATACTCACCACTATACTAACGAGGAGTAAGTTGTTACATGTTACCCTGTTATTATTCAAAAAAATGTCTACCTACTGAGAACGACGACGACGACGACGACGACGACGACGACGACACATAAAAGTGTAAATGAAAGCAAAGTCTGAATTCACAAGTTGACAATTCCACCAGGACCAGAGGTTGCTGTATAGATAGCATGGGTGTCGAACACACATTTATACCTCTGGGTCTACCTACTTATCCAAAGTCCATGTTCAAAAGCTGTTGCATTGGCCGGGAATCGAACCCGGGCCTCCCGCGTGGCAGGCGAGAATTCTACCACTGAACCACCAATGCCTAACAAAAATGAAAAAAATACACCACAGGCTGGAAATCGTTTCAGAAAGCTTGAATTCAAAGCGTATTTTCTGCAATGTGGACGCCGCGTGGTGAGTGAGTGAGTGAGTGAGTGAGTGAGTGAGTGAGTGACCGAGTGAGTGACCGAGTGAGTGACCGAGTGAGTGACCGAGTGACCGAGTGAGTGAGTGAGTGAGTGACCGAGTGAGTGAGTGAGTGACCGAGTGAGTGAGTGAGTGAGTGAGTGAGTGAGTGAGTGAGTGAGTGAGTGACCCACCATCCTAATACTTCAACAGGATAGTGGGTTTAGAAATCGTATCAGAAAAGCATTAGTTTGATCTCCAAGCGTGTTTTTTTCTGCTATGTGGACTTAGCGACAATTCCACCACTAAAACACCAATGCCTTGCGAGACTGAATTTAAGCGGGGGCGGGGTCTTCGCGATGGTAGCAGACCATTTTTGCTAATCCAAAGACGTCTCCGAGACCCCCCGGGCGCCCGGCGGGTTCGTGGGTCAATTTGTGGGTTATCGCTTCTCGGCCTTTTGGCTAAGATCAAGTGTAGTATCTGTTCTTATCAGTTTAATATCTGATACGTCCCCCATCGGGGGACTACATATTAAATGGATTTTTCGAACAGGGAGTCGGAAATGGGGCTTGCTCCTTCCGCTCCACGCATCGACCCGGTATTGCAGTACCTCCGGGAACGGTGCAACACTTTTCTCCCATTGTCAAAGAAAAAAAACACTACACAAGAGGTAGGAATGAAAAACAGAATATTAAAATCCCAACTGGAAGAAGGGCGAAGCGCTTTTCGTGTGGTTTCGCGTTTTCCCTCCATTTTACTTAAAAAAAAAAAAAAAAAAAAAAAACGACAGGATAGTGAGTGAGTGAGTGAGTGAGTGAGTGAGTGAGTGACCGAGTGTGTGAGTGTGTGTGTGTGTGTTTTCTTTACTAATACTTCACCAGGATAGTGGGTTTAGAAATCGTATCAGTCAGATAAGCATTA